>JAIPMN010000521.1:27686-57733 GCA_020650975.1 Apostichopus californicus
GGTGTAATCATGTGTGAGCTAGTAGACTGTTACGGTTTTCAAATTCTTCTCCTGTAAAATATACTGAATCTTTGGTCATAAATAGTTGATGTCATCGACTCCCCAGTTCGGGCGTATGCTAATGCTTATATAGTACATTGTTTTGTAAATTATAGAAACTCCACTCTCTAGCAAGCAACTGGTTTGAGAGTAATATCTATGTTTGTAGTTGAGTTGCACACGGGGCCGACACTACATCCACCAGAACATGTTTGAATTTTATATTAATAACAGAGCACAATATTGGGTGATAGTCAACATCATTAGCCCTTGCCAAATTTGTGATGAATAATTGTAAACATGTCATCATTGAGTCCATAAAATTCTTGTTTCCATAGAATTACGGTGTTGCAGTCTGAGGATCTGACAGATATTAGTCGGTGTAAAAACTATGACTATATAGTCTAGTAACTTTATTTCATGATGAACCATCAGCATGTTAAACAAGTTTCAAAAATTAAAAGTTGTATAGAGAAACAACCTGCACTAAATAGCATTTTAACAGTCTATATACAACATATCAATATAAGTTTGTGCCAAAGGTTATCCTGTAACTTGTCGGCACATGGTAATACTTTTTAGGTATTGGCATCAAATTTTGATTTGTTTTAATTTCGCTATGGAATTAAGTGAAACATTCAGGGTTAATCCAAGACAATCGACTTATAGGACATCAGTATTGCCCCCTATATATGCTAGAAATTTTCAAGAAGTATTTTATTGCCATTCTAAACATATAGTTATCAATGCTTATCATGGTTTACATTGACCGTCCTGAATGTCTGGGAAAAAGTAGAAGAATCAAAACCTCCAGGAAAGTTCTTTGAAAAAAAACTTTTTAAGAAAAGTCACCCAGGAAAAAACCTGGGCACGAAAACCAAACTACCGAACGACTGATCCGCTCTCAACCCCAGTCCCCTTGCATCGAGACTGTGATTGTGTGATCATCGTCGGGTGTGTATATCACCATTCCTCTCGAAAGGGAACAGATACTACACATGATCTTAAAACTTGGGCCGAGAATTTGGGGCCAATACTGATGATCTCTACAGGGCCAGGAAATTTGGGGATTAGGGGATTTGGGAATAGATTCCAGTCGAAGTTAATAAAGTATGTATATAGGGCTATAGATTTTGCAGCCTGTAAACAGTTTGTTTCAATGGATTCAAAAGTGATGAAACATTTCTTCTGCTGATAGTGATGTTTTTTTGAAAGAAACTTTTAAGTTGAATTAAAATTGACTATATATTAGTATTTCAGCTCATTTATTTCCAGTCCAACCTTTTGGAAACTGCTCGCGAAAGAATCTTAGATTTATGCAAATATGTATATATTGATGAATCAACGTTAGACACCACACTCGCCCAATCTTATTTACTCTATGGGCGGAGCTAGATCGAAGTAGGGCTTTTTAGCATAATTAAATCGCTTCATTCACATTGTGGCTCTTGTTGTATTCATCCGCCGGATCCAAAGTAACATTTTGTTAATATGGAATCGTTAATAACACATTACAGAATAAGAGTTCATTCCTTCAAATTTGATTGTAAATCAACCAAAGGTTGCTTTATTTTTGTAAAATTTTCATAAATATAAGACAGGGCTCTCTTTTGGTTCACGAAATACCCTTGGCAAGGTCATGAACTTTCCATGTACGACAACAAGATGGCGGTAGAGACTTAGGCGTATGTGATCAACCCCAAAATTTTCATGCCAAAATATCCTTGATGGTTGAAAGAAACGATAAAAGAAAGCTGACGTATTTTTCTTTAAGGTGTAAGTATATTGCCCAGATTATTATCGTTAATTTAATTGGAATATTTACGAAAATTCAGGCGATTTTCTTTATCGGCATTTTAAAAGCTTAGGCCTGCGCAGATTGTGGCTGTAATATGTGTGTGTAATATTGTACCTTTTTAGCGTGAGGTTCAATTATCGAATTAAGGCTTTCGTTCCGTTGAAACAAAGCGGTTATGTTTTCAGAAATTCAGTCAAATATGTATGCGTTTCGCCAAGAATTGCTTTCTTAAACGAGTAGGTGGTTCGTTTTGCATTTATATTACTGTAGCAGGCTCGTTTTCATGAATAAATGAAGTATACGATGTGTATCGAACGTGTTTTGTAGCCAAAACTAGGCACTAGTATCTTAGTCGTGCTGTATAATCACAACATGTAACAGCCGTGAGTATAGGAAGGATGATCTAGCCTTCACCAGAACGATATTGCCTTTGATCACTGCAACAGAAATATCGTAAATAGTGAGTACTAGCATCGAGCCAAAAGAAAACCATTGAATTTTTAAATCGCCCGTACCTTAGTGATACTATAGGCCTGGTGTAAGTTGATGTAATATGTCCAGTCAAGTCTGTTTTTTGGGGGGAAGCTAGCCTACAGGGTTAACTTAGAGCTACCATTAGTGTATTGTTCCTGTAGCATGGTGGGCTCATAATTGACGCACTTAAGGATTTGATCAATGATATCTATCAAGGAAAAATCTAAATCACTCAACTGTATGTGTTTTTCATATGTGTAGTTCCTCAGAAATGTTCTGATCTCAAAATATTTAAGGTTCTGTGCTTATGCAACGTACAATTGAGCAGAATTTGACCACAAAATGTCTGCCGTGTCAAGTTCTTTCATACCCCTAAATTGACACATTCGTCGATAAGCTAACTGTAGTGTAGGCCTTAGTATACATTCATTGACTTTGGATGCTGTTTGCTATGCTCTGAGCCTCTAAGCTCAGACAGGTCAGGTCCCAGAGAGTATTGTTATCATATTGAGGTAATGTTGGTTATTTTAGGGTGTAAGATTTCCAAATGCCCAACAAACGTGCAAAACTGGGGAGAGGGTGTTAAAAGCTTAAAAAATACCACAATTTGGTCAGCAAATAGCTGAAATGGATTCAAACTCATGAAATATGTAATTCTGCTTGACTGCAAAAAGTTTAGGTGGCCTGCTGTATCGTTGCTAGTGAAAACTGAAGGTGCGTCAATTACGGGGGTGCGTCAATTATGAAGCCTTTACTATACTGTATGCTAGCCTAATGATACTACAACCTTACCCTAATTTTATTTTGCTTATCATCATTACTGTGGTATATTTTCTTCTTAAGATTAGAAGTGATAAGTATCGGTTTTGCTGTTATTTATACAATAAAACCATGATTATCCTTACGTCTTTTGTCCTGGTCTTGGATTATCTGGAGCTGAAATCCAAGTATTGTATAATTTGTAGATATACATTGTATGTATCATCACCGCAATTCAGTACTTCAACATTTATAACTTAATCACTGAGCCAGCAAAAGACTTAAAACTTTACTATGTCATACTTGCACAGCTGTCCATGTTGGAAATCTATCTTAACTTAAACGCTAGTGATCAACAGCAACTATTTTCAACTCGTCACAAACTGCAAACTGTAGTACATTAAAATTACTACTAGGTCATAAACATATCTTATATTGTTGTTAAAAGTTGTCATATAATATGCTAATATTGGCTTGATTTCAGAGCTAGACTCTTTTGCTCATAACAACATGAACCGTAAGGCATACAAATGGAAGGTCATCATATTATATACCATTGCCAAATATCAGTGTTAAAAGATTTCACGGCCATGCATACAAGACCACTGAATCATTCATGACATTACCTCCCGAAATTACTTAAGTCAGACTTCACATATTTCTTAGCTGACTTCCATTAATCTAGTTTTATGTCACAGTACATTAATTTTTTAGCCAGTTGAATACAAAGGAATTCTTTTTCAAAGGTCGCTGCATATTAAATGTTCTGAGCAAGGTCAATGATTGTTGGAAATTCATTTATGAAAGCAACGGATGTTCAAATTAAAGCGTACAGCAAATGACTAACATTTTGACAAAAGTTTGTCTACACACTAGATACAGGCCTTGAAGGATATTGTATTTCCGTATCTAACATAAGCTGGCTATGACTGCTTATTGTCAACAAACAATATTGGCTGCTCTCATGTGCCTGAAAATTCTGCATACAGTTTAGTTCTTTGCTTGTAGGGAATTTTTGGAAATGTAAACCTAATGTTGCCCTTTGTATTAATTTGGGGAAAATACAAGTGGTAATTTGATTTTAGCAAGTAGATTATTTTTGCACTGGCAATTTTTAGCCATTGTGAAATGCTAGACCTGTATGAGGGTTTGAATGAAGTAAATCTTTTTCGTTGTAATTTATCCCTTTCATTTCCTCCTACATACATGCATATTTATATTTTACACTATTTACAAAATTTGACTTCAGTGGGTTTTATTGAACTACTTTTTAGAGGATCAATATGTTTAAGAACAAAGAAAAGTTGAATGGATACTTTTATAGGGGTTAAAAAAAACCTACATGCGAATGGTCTTCCTAAGTTCTTAGGTTTGGTTTTCAACATTTATTATCAAGCAATACAGTAATTGGTAAGTCTTGGTAGGCAGTTCATGCTAAACTGGAAGCAAGGTCTAAATGTAAAGCAGATTTTGGTCATGTGCCGTGAGAGTTATATATGTGTAAAGTAGCTCTTCCTTTGTATGCTCTGTGTATTGGTGCTTTAGATGTTTGTGAAGCTTGTGAGCACTCTTCTCCAATTTGTAATACTCCAAAGGAATTTCTGCCATTTAACCATTACAAATGTACTGCTAAGAGTTACAAAAATCACCTTTCTGTTAATTGCCCAATCAGTTTTGTCACTCATCATATCATGCAATTTCTGGAGAACAGCATCACCTGTAATATATTTTTACACATAAATTTGCCATTTTGCCGATTCACACTGGTTGAAACTGGTTTCATGTAGAAAATACCTTAGTGTGTCCATAATGAAGACTTTTGACCATCCCTTGTGTTTACTCCACCCCCCCCTAAATACGAAAACAAATTCTTAAAGTTTCAAACTTACGTAAAACTTCTGTCCTTCCATTGTACCATATATGCAATAACAGACAAGCCTAACCAAATTCTCAACTGCTTCGTGTTTGAATATTTGTTATGAAACAGGCAAAAAATTGCAATATGTAAACTTAAAATAATAAATATATACTAAGTATTTCATACATTACAGAGTGGAAAGTCCCAGTCTGGCAAAGATCTGATCGCTGACTCTTGTAGTGAATTATGTGCAATGAAGGAAGGGATTTCCAAGTGTAATAATTTTCCTCTGGTACCATTGTTACGCACGTAAAAACAAACGTTTGGAAGTTGGTCCCGTTATTTATAGAACACGAGATATTGGTAGAACTTAAAAGTTGTGAGTAAAAGTTGTCTTGTTCCCTTGCCAAGATTTTTGCAAAGAAACAGGTATCTGTGAGGCAAGATGATTGTTACAGGTCAGTTAGCAGAAGACAGAGTTGTTTTTTAAAAGGGAGAAGCTGGTAGCACAAATCGTTTTTACACAAGAATAGTAAACGGAATTAAACATGTTTAGTGAATTTTGAGCTTCAACCATTTGTTAACGAACTTATACCATACTGTGAATTTGTGTAGGCCTTACATATGGTTAGTTGGTTACTTACACTTTGTTTACAGCGTAGTTAGGGCTACAAATTGGGAAGCATGTACAGTACACGCTAATGGATGGTGTTGGAAACAACCGTTTAAACTATTTTGACAAACTGTCCTTTACCGTTCAGTGAAATAAATGAATAATTGTTGATAATGTTAATTTAATAGTTATGACAGAGATTTCGTGCAACTGGTATGTGGAGGCTGCGTATGATGGTCAGCTTACATCAGACAAATTTAGAAGTACCCACCTATTAAAGAGCCAAACACACTTGCGAGATGCCTTCAGAGGCGCAAACAGTTGATACCACTTTCCGTTTTGCAGATATAAGCAATTTTGTGATTTTACCAACTTGAAGTCGAAGTGTGACTCATTATCCAGCTGTTGCTATGCTTGTTACAAATTGTAGCAACTATCAAATGGTAATGAACTACTGTAAGAGTGTGTATGTGAGGCTTCTGTCATATTTAGTTCAAATTCCCTGATAGCGAACAAATCGAACATGTAAAATCTGTTAAGTGTCATGAATGAACACTGCAGCGTAAACTTTATACCACAGGAAATAGGTGTCACAAACATATTTCTTGTTATTGGGCCACAGTTCACATGTGAGCATTACCATATTCCTTTTAAAAATTTTAAAAATATTCAGTACTTTAAAAGCTTCAGTTTAAAATTAAAACATATTACCACTGAGCATAATAGTATGAGTCAAGAAAGGAGCTACATAGGTCATCAAGGAGACTGGGAGAGGGATGGGGAGGGGATGAGGAACACTAAGACATTGGGCTGTTGAGGCATATTTATAATACAAGGGTCATCTGTATATATATGTTAGTTCTTCATATTCCTGATTATAATGTGTTCTGATCATAGGATTGTAAATCTTACAGCAAAAAAAGTCAAATGTTATAACTTAACCTTTAATTTTTTTTTACCATGGTGGTGGTATTTTGGGGTGGTGGAGGGGGGGGGAGGGTTGCAACAGAGTTGGTAATTGTTTGGTCTCTTTTAAATTTGTCATGATTTGAATTTATTGCCTGTGGAGATGGATTCTTTCCATGAAATTGTAGACATTTGTTTTTGTGTTTTTGTAAACATTGCATGTTATCATTGTTGAAATAGCATCCTTGATATGGTCTCTGAACATACAGTAGCTATTGTTTTGCTTGCTCAATTGTCCTAGGTTTGTGATGCTCTCCCATTACACTGTAGTGTTACAAGGATTTAGTGGCATATATGCAACAACTCAAAAAGGTTTGTCACTGGTCAGAAAAGGTGCTTCCCATAAGTCAGCCATGAACACATGCATAATATTCCTTGTTGAGTCTCTACTGTACCTGTAAGGCCCATGCTAACACAATAGCTTGTGTACAATGTTCTGATAAGTTTACTTCATCTGGTAACAAAATGCCAAATTGTGATCCTGAAAGTGGGAAGTTTTGTTATAAAGTTGTTGCCAAGCAGCCCATCCCTGGGTGGACATTAAATATACACAGATGATATTGTAACACTGCCTTACATAAAGTCCCTGCTGCCCTGCAAATGTTTAAAGCCTACACAGTGATTATAAGTAAGACATCCATTTAGAGCAAAGAAAATGTTGTGACACAAGAAAACACAGAAAACAGTCACTGGCAGGACACCAATCAATTATTTGACTTGTAAATATTTATTCTTCCAATTTCTGTTCTCTTTTACCATATATATAAGCAATTCCCCTAGATCCCATATTTTTCTTTACTTCTTGGTTTGGTTCACCCCCCCCCCCCTCCCCCCACATTCCTTATCCACTGGGCATGCCAGCCTTAATCGATATTTCTAAAGTTCTAAAAATTTGCCTTCTGCAGCCTTGTGCTTTTTTTAGTCAAAGTTCAACGATAACATTTGTATTCAGTGAGTAATGGGTACAGAAGATGCAAGAATGCTTGCAGATGAAAGGACCAAATTTAAGCTAATCAGATTACTGGGAAAAAAGCACTGTTCATTATATTTTAGCATGAAAGTCTCCTTAATAGAGATATTGCTTAAAATGCTGTTTATATGCATGGGGGATTTAACTGATCATTATTCTGGATTTGTTGTCAAACATTTGTTAGTACCTCTTAAAAGTGTCTTCCTGTAGGGGGGTGTCATGTCTGCGTACCTCTCACAAGATTTGCAATATTACATGTGAGTTTTGTCTGCTAAGTACTGCCATTCAGTTACTTTAATACAGCCTACCTACAGTGAAAGCATAATGAAAACAAAAGGCAATATGAAGAAGGGGTACATTAAGCATTCTCTTTTGTAGAACTCCTATACACAAATCTTATAGCGTAACATACTGTACAAGGAGATCTATTCTCTTTGACTAAGCTCAAAACTCGGTACTGGTCTTTATTTTCCTTTATAACGTCACATGATTATGGTACTAAATGTGATTATGAATTCCATTTAGCAATGAAAAACGACATGGTTGGTGGGGATATTATACTTCATTGACAATGGGGATGGCGAACTAGGTATATATTTGAAAATATAAAGTGTGTACAATGTTGATGATGGTTGCTTTGGAGCAGACAGTGCACTGCTATTTATCGTTTGTTTATATGATATTTGAAGTTCTGCACAGCATTGAATTAAATGACCTTGAAGTACAATATCCAGGCTCAAAAACGAGGAATAGCAAAACGGGCAAAAATGTTTTTTTTTGTAAAAAACCCAAAGTTTGAGTATTTCTCATTTACAAATTCGGCAAAATACCTCCTGAATTCTCTTGTATGAACCGGGTGGTACTATATCTCTTCTAGCAAAAACATCAGATTTATGCAACGTGATGGGTTTTGAATGTTTTGGTTGTCAAAGACGACCTCTGTTTGTCCATATTTACAGTACCTCTCTCCTCTGTAGGCTGTTCCCTGTACTTACTGTATGCTCTCTGATCTCTTGAAGTGAGTGCGGTACGTAGTGTGGGTGAATGTTAGCACTATATGTATGTGTAATCATTACTGTACATACTATACTTACAGTATATGATCCCAGTAATAAACCCACTCATAGATACAAATTGTGTCTGCAATCTCTGATGATACCTGTATAGTAACACATTCAAACATACAGATTTATTTGAGACAGATTCAGAGGCTCATTGTTTAAAAGAATTTTCTGGTGGAAGATTTTGATACATTGTCCTCATGGTTCTTATTTTCCTCTTTCTAACCATGTGAAAATTGTCCCCATTCAACGTTTTCTTGTAGAAATTTGTTTCTGGTGGAAGATTTTGATACATTGTCCTCATGGTTCTTATTTTCCTCTTTCTAACCATGTGAAAATTGTCCCCATTCAACGTTTTCTTGTAGAAATTTGTTTTTCAAATTCACCAGTTTCTCACTAAAAGCTCCGTTGTTTGAACGCATCAATTTCGTGATTGACGTAGTGCAGGCAAATAGGCAAAATGAGCGACTTGAAGTTAGCACTCTCGTGTGTACACCCACTTGTGATTGCCTATTATATATTACTTACACATCGCGAATGTATACTGCCTACCATGCCCAGTTGGTATACGTACATAGCGTTGCACATAATACTGTACACTCTCACACTCAAACCACAGTTCATAAACTGTTCTTTGAAATTGCTGAAATAAAATTCACGGATCAACTTTACAGTGAAAAGAAGCTTGAAAAGTATTTGGAACACGGAAAGATGAAACTTGGCGGAATCGATGTCAGAGCAGAATGTAGTACCAAGAAGCTTAGGCTTCGCAGAATGTTAAAGTAGCCTACATGCAAACATTCTTCACGTTGGAGCTGGACAGCGCGATGTATAAACAATGAAGAGTCTGATATTCAAACTTATCTTGTGTTACACAAAAATCACAAAATCACTGATGCACTACATATATGACGGCTTAACGATTTTGATAAAACATATTTACTTTATAAGAAATTTCATCGAAAATTAAGGAAGAAATTAATCTGTTTTCAAACACGGATTTTGTTGTGATTACTGTAGGAACTGTATGGTGCGTGGGTTATGTCGCAATCTGCATTTGGGAAGGTGACGTCACGTTCACTACTGTTCAAGTATATTCCTAGATGTTCCAAAAATTGTTTCTCTGTCAAACGCAACATTAGCGTTCTCATATTTTGAAAACATGTTTTTAAGGTAACTTATAAGGGCTACCAGACAATTCTTTTAAGCCCCAAAAGGTCTGTGTTTGTCAAGTAATACATGATTTTCTGAACATTTTACATCAGATGACAATGTAGAACATGTCACCCACCATGTATCACAAGTTATCTGTGCATATATGTAGAAGTTTGAAGTGAAATGCAGGTAATATTCTTCTAAAAGAAAGATCTTTCTTATATTTTACTTTAGCTGAATGTAGAGTGAGGAGGACGTGAAACACTTAATATGCAAGCATGTTGTCTTTATTATGGATCCTTGCAAATTAACTCCATTGATGTGGGATTTGCCTACTGTAGTATGATTCATGTTCAGTAAAATCTGGTGTGTTGAATTTATGGGAACTTTTTGTGCAGTTGAATTGGTTCATCTGAGCAATTGAAGTGGGCATCCATGGGTTTTCATCAGTAGCCTACGGAGCAAAAATTTGTCACACGTGTGCAAAACACCAGATAGCAGAAAAAAGGGAAAAACAAAAGTGAAGTCTTCTGGTAGTTTTTGTTTAGTAAGTACATAATTGCATTAAGTTAACATGTACATTAACTCAAGAGTATGAGATTTTTCAAACTGTTCTTATTCAGTATGTGGAGATATTATTTTTATTTAGATTTGATGGTTGGGCTGGTATCTTGTTTAGATATCATTTTGCTGATTAGAAACAGATAAAAGTTGATGAATTTTTATGCATGAAAAGAAATTTGTTTATAAATTACAGTAGAACCATTTTGAAAGAGCAACAGTTTCTTTGCTTTTTTCAAATTTAATTTTTTTACATCATCCCAGTCAGTATTCCATAGTTGATTTACTTGTAATCAGGAATTATCTGAAAGTAATTATAAAAATTAGTAGATCAGTAATATATCTATTTTTGGCTGTTTATCCCAGAAACATTTCTTGATCATGCTATCATCTTGTAAAGTTAACAAGAACAACAATTTTAGTTACGAAATTACAGAAAACAGTACGTCGTTCATTGGCTGCTATTGAATGTTCTTTACCTTTCTAATTTTTGATAAATTGCAATTTCTTAAATCCTTATGAAGTGGTTTTTTTATTCCATTCTCTGTGAAACTTTCTTCACACAGTATTTTGGCTCAAAACAGTTCTCATATTCACTAAAAGATTTTTAAAACCATATATACAGTATTTAGTGATGGTGGGAATAGGTCATAATATTCTACAGAACATCTCATTGCCTTCTTTTATTCTTTTATTCATTTATCAGTACAGTACCAATCTGTATTATTCCTGTATGAGTATCACTGTAAAGTTCTATTAATTCACTGTATTATTAGTCACCATAATCTCAGATACAATGCCCGCCCCCTGCCCATAAATGTGTACAGTATATATCCGTTGTTGTAACAGCTTTTGAGGCTTCACATGACTGTTTATTGTGCACATAGTCTGCAGATACAAACATGGATGCAAAAATATCTATGTAAAAATGCGTCATTTATAGAATTTCAATGCTTCATTCCCCTATTTAATGATCTATGAAGTTTGTGGCGAGAACCGTGCGAAATTTGTGCTGTCTGGGTACTGTACATTACAAAGTACTGTATCCTATTATTCAGCAGTGTTCTGGGATAAATGAAATTAATGCAAATTGCTCATTGGCTACACCCTTTAGTATGCCTAGCAATTCCAAAGGAAAGTTAAGGAGTAAGAGGGAATTTGTACATACTGTAGTGTACATATGAGTAACAAAGCTGAAGTCATTAGTGTGAGGCCTAATAATGTCAATTCCATGCATTTCATAGACACAGCATGTACTGTAATTAGTGGCTAACATACTGCAGTGCTGACAATCCCAATAACTACTGTACATGTTATGTTTGCACAACATTTTTTGTTGTCACTTTTCGCAAAGATAAGAGAGCGCTGGTTAGATCAACCCTGAAATGGACAATTGCCTACTATATGTGGTTTATTCAGGACTGTTGTAAGTGAGCTAGATATGTCTTGCAAGATAGAGAAATTGTTCATGGTTTTGCAGTGATTTGAACTTCAAAAGATTAGCGTTGGGAATTCTACTCTCTAAAAGCAATAAATTTTAGATAAGATGGTAGTTATTTTGACACAAACAAGTGTCGGATTGTACAGTAGGGTACCAAAAGTCTAACAACTAGATTAGAAATATGATTAAAAAATTTATGTGGCAGAAAGACTGTTTTTCTCTTTGTAGGCCCATTCCCACACACTGTTGTGGTATGGACATTCATCACACCACTGGCCGATTCAAATAAAAAAATAAATAGATGGAATGAAAAAAAGTATATTGTTACGCACTTACGCCAGTTAAAAATTACGGTTAAATTAATGTCCGGCCGGTGGGGTTGGTCTATCTCTGTCACTGCCATCATAATGTATTTTCCTTATTTCAATGGGATTTGTAAAATATGTTATTCATGTTGTGTTTTCATTATCTTCAGAGGCTATCAATGGATGCCGAAGGAACCATGTCACTTCGCCGTGGCCCGGGAAGGCCACGGCGACAGGGAAGTGGCTCACCTGCTGAAAGAAGAAGAAGGTATGATGCAGCCAGATATTGCTTCTGTTTATTCTAATTCTGAACTGGATAGTGCTAATCTATAAATATCTGTAGCTTTTTTGGACTAAACCCTCTGCATCGTAAAGCAAAATCTGCTGTCCTTTTCATCGTTTAGGCAGTACTTAATCCAACTTTTTCATTGATTTGTGTGAAATGTTCTGAATAACTTCATATTCAATTCAATTTAAATGTATCTCTCTAGCTTGACTAGTCAAATTTCTTTTTAAATAAAGAATATGAAATAAAAAACATTTTCCTGTTATCTTTGTATTACATTTGGTAATCACCATATATGAAAAGTTTCCGTGCGACAGAATTTCTAGAATCAAGTTGCATCTTTCACTTGCTAATTCCTTGTTAATTGCATACATGGTGAAGACTATGTAGTTGGGTATCTTAGATTGATGAACTGTGATCTGTGAATGTAAATAATAATCTGTAGATTTGTTGAATTTGCCAGAAATTGGAATCCACACGCTTGATACTGCTTTAGTAAAGTTACAACAAAAGTAAGCTGTCAATTATGAAAAAACTAGTCATATTATAGCGATATTCAAATTAAAGATTACTGGTTTTGGTAAAGTACAGTCCACAACACAAACTAGTCTTACATCTTTACTTCTCTCTTTACCAGAACATACGTTACATCAGAGGATTCGCCCGCATCCAGCCCAGCTACCAACTCGCCAGCTGCGGATGTAGACATGAGCCCAGTTGACTCACCGGGACCCAGTACTCGATCATCTCAGAGAAAGATTTCCTCGGAATCCAAGATCTCGATAGAATCGAGGAGAGATTCATCCGAGTCCCGAGTCTCCAACATGTCAGAGGTAGACCTGAAATACAGCCACGAAGGAGATGAGATGGAGCCCGCATTGAGAGCGTCATCTTCGAGGAGGAAAGAGAAACCTGACCTACCAGAGGAAGAACTGGAAGAAGATGAGGAGGCACTCACAGAGTACGAAAAGAAAACGTGAGTTTTTCAAAAAACTTTCATTCATAGGCCAGAAAAGTGAAGACAAATGCTAAAGAAGGAGAAAGTCTCATTCTTAAAATAGCATCCAGGATGTTAGTTAGCCTCTTGAATCAGACATAATAAAGCAAAACAAATCTCTAATTCCAGGGTAAGGAAATTTCACAACATATTTTCATTTCAAAGAAAGCCCCCCAGGCAATATGATATGTTTTCATGTATTGTTAAAGTGGTTTAGGAGTGTGTTGAGTAAACTGCTGAAATATTGATTGTAATTCCTTTAAGTTGGATACCACATGGACCTTTGGCGTTCAAGGAAAACTCCCGCCCCCCCCCAAAAAAGTTAACAAATGTTGCTCATCAGGGTGAGGTCTTACAAAATGACACATCACCGGGCATCAAACTCAGGCTCCTGTGTCATCTTTTTTGAGAATTTCTTTTTAATTCTTTTGATTTCATCAATTGAGATGGGTCAGTTGGCAAATTGTTGTTTGTTTCATCATCATCATCATCATATTCCCAATGTTCATCTTGGGTGCACCTTTAACCTATGACCTAGGGTCATGGTTTTATAGTATTGATTACAAGTATTTAGGATTGTTATTTGAGTTTTGAGTAATTTGACCATGTTTGCCACCAATGGGAAGTTCGGTCGTCATAAAGGAAATCAACTTGACCTGCTTTTCATTGTAATAAAATCCTTATTTCCCCCTGATAGGACACCATATGATCCTAGCTGTGCCCTATGCTGCTGCGGAGAGAAGAGCCTTCTCGGTCAGGGAGATTTACTGAAATTTGATCCTACTCCCGGTTTTAACCCGTTCAAGAGACAACATCCTAAAGCTAAGAAGACGTTTACGGAGGATACCTTGTACAACCCTCACAAACGTACATCACTAACATTCACAATAAGAAGAAGCAGAAACCAAGGGAAACAAAGGTATGTACTGCTTGAACATGACATGAAACAACATTTCATCGGAAGATTTCCTTCACATGCCCAAAACACTTTTTACAGTTCAGTTCAATGGGCAGTTTAATCCATTGAAATGTCATATCAGGTCATCACCAATGCCAAAACTTTACAGAAGCAAATATCAGTTATACACACCCCAGTAACGTTCTTGAGTTCTACAAGAAATTTCCGAGAGATCTCTATGATCTTAATTAATTTTTCCTTCTTTTACATTTATCCGTCATTCTCTCCTTAATGACACGAAAGCCGTCCAATAGAATTGACATGCCTAATGTCCTGAATAAAAGAACATTTTTAATCCTGCAGTTACCATTTTGTTCCCTTGATTAGATGGTACAGCAGATTATAGACGTGAACATTTAGTTGGTTTTTTGTTCCAATTTAGCCTTAACCATTATTTATACACATATATCTATATATACACAAAATAACCTAAATGGCCTTGACTTTTTAATGTCCCAAACAAGATTCATTTGATTTTTCTCCTCACTTCTATAGAAAATGCTCAGAACAACTGTATCTCCCTTTAATTACAATCATTATATTACCTGATAGCCTGTTAATACATTTCTGCTTATACATTACTGTTTACAATATTATATGCTGTATACAATATTATATTAGAATACAATATTATAGTACAATACAATATTATACAATGTTAAACTGTATGCAATATTATACAATACTGATACATTTCTTTCAATCCAGTTCCAATTAAGATGCAATTATAGCTAAGTATAAGCAATGTGGTTGGGTATTGTGATACTTGTATCTACATTTTCTATTGTTGTTTCACAGGGAAAGAAGTAGGTCCCCAAGGAGAGTCACCAATGCTGAATATACTGCCAGCCCTATGGAAGTGGCGCCAATCAACCAGTCTGCTGAGGTATACCATGTTGGCCACAAAGAGGAACCTGAAATAATGATGGTCATTGATCCCACAGGTATTTAGCGAAAACTTAAACCATCTTTACTGATTGCTAGCGTTGCAAAAGTAGCAGAATTTGGATTATTCGTCATGTGATTACTCAGAGAAGTCAGGGAAGCTTGGAAAAAGGGAAACAGAGAACTTTACCGTAGGGTGCTCTTGAAAGGGATGGATTATTTCAAATTGATGTTTTAAGTTTCCTTTTTCGCTCAAATATGAATGATAATTTTTTCCAGTTGGTCTGTTGTTTATGATTTGCTTACATTTAATACTAATATAATCCTGTATTACTATTTCAGATTCAACCCCTTTCCGGGGGGAAGAAAAAGAAAGATATTAATGAATCAGTTTGTAGTGTTTTTGTCAATAATCACTCTTGACATTTTGTGTTTGCAGGTCATAGCACAGCCCATCACTGTTGCGCAGCATGGTCAGACAATGTTTGCCAGAATGAAAACTTCCAGTTACTGCATGTAGATAAAGCCATTTTCTCAGGAATTTCACAGGTAAGAATCCACTGTGTACACAGTTTTTGGATTTTTTATATTATATTATATTTTATTTTATTTTATTGTATTATTGTTATTATTTCTTATGAAGCTAGCCAATCAATGATATTCCAATACCATTAGGTCATAGGTCATTTGAGAAGATATGTATAAACAGATAACACTGGCATTAAAAGTATCCCTGTCTTTCTAAAACTGAATTCCACCCTTCTTACTGAGGCTGGAAATGAAGCATTAGAGTTCTTCTAAAAGATGTTGTAGTCAAGGATATCACATGACTTCCATGTTAATGCATCACTGATTTCATGATTTTGAAGAGATAGGTGTGTATCTTCCTGAACGTTTCGACAATCAACGTTGATGGGGACGGACTAGAGCCCAGGAAATCTCATTTTTGTTAAGAACATGGAAGTTGCATTGTATCTTTTTCATGAGCATGAGACATGTTGGTTGCGTTTATTTGGCATCAGCATCTGCCAGGAAAATAAATTGGACAGGTTAGACTTTGCAGCGTTAATGGAAACCATGTCAACAAAACTGGCATCTGACAATGTTCCCATCAATATGATGATTTTTTATGCCTTGTATCATTTTGCATTACCTTGTTTATCCCAATACCTTGGAACAGGTGTCCCGAATGTGAAAAATAGAAAACTTCTTATTTTTCCCTCTTCTATGGTGTAGTTTGCAATTGTAGTGGATTTTTACAATGTGTTTCATATTACATATCTTACTGACTACAGTGTCTTGAGATAAAAACTATCACTTTTCATAGGAGAATTTGTTTTGTATCGAACCATGAATTTGATTTCCTCGCAGTCAGCCATATCTAACCGTAATGCAACTTTTGCTCCTCCCCGCTCAGTGTGTCGTATCATATCAATTCTCTCCAACAGCGTTGCAGTTACTGCTTCAGATTTGGTGCCACCATAAGTTGTGCCGAGCCAGGCTGTTCAAGGATCTATCACTACCCTTGTGCTGCCAGCAGTGGTTCTTTTCAGGTATACTCAGAAGAAATATTGAAGATTTAAAAAAAGGATTACTGGGATATGATTGTACCAATGCATGCTTCACAGATTTTAAATAATATCACTAGGTGAAAGACAATTTTTTCTTTCATCTGTTACCCTAGTTTATAAAATACAAAAAAAAGGAAGCAAAATGCCTGAATCTAACTTATCCAAGAGCGTATTAATCATAGCATGGTTTTATTATAGCAATCATAATTTCAACTTTGAATGTGTCTTTTGAAAGTAGACTTGACTTGCCTTCTCCGTAAGCCCTATGGATCACAGAGAAACAGCACAGTGATGTTATCGGCAAGTGGAACTATGCTAATTTCTTGCCTGAGTTGATACAGTCAGAGAAATGAAAAAAGTAGTTTGCAAAAATGCTGAAGCTGTTAGCTCTGACAAGGAATTGTGAAGGCATTTGCTGGTGATGCTATTTACTTGATTCCTCACTTACCTACATGCATACTCTGTTCTACCATGCCTACAAGCTGATAACTTTCTTTAATTGCCCACCTCCACCTCCCCCTTCCACCAGTGGCCCTGTCAATGACCCAAGAGAGATTAATTTGGAACGGACATTTCAGAAATTACCCTATAGTTGAGTTTCCTCATCTTTGTTCAAAGTATTCTCAAGTGGTTCATTTTTGTGCTTCACATTTTACAGGGAATCAAATCTCTGGTTCTGCTCTGTCCTGAACACCTGGAATCTACTGAAGACAGAGGTTTGTCTGTGTGGTTTAATACTACCCTTTTATGTGTAATACTGTTTGATAGCTTTGCTTTTTAGCAGCGACAAATAATAAATTTTACCAAAGGAAAAACTTGGAACTTTATGAGCCAATGATTCATGGCACTTTCTTTTTCTCTTTTTTTTTTTTTTAAAGAATGAAAGTAAGATAAAAATGTCTCTTGAGGAATTATGAATTAGCCGTGGGTATTTATAAAACTGTTCTGAACCGTTTAACATGTAGTTCTACGCTAGCATGGATGCATTTTTTAAATACCACAATTTCCTCTTGATGGTGGAGTCTGGCACGACCAGATTTGTGACATACTCAACTCAAACCGCAGTTTGAACGAGCTTGATAAACCTGTTAATAAAGCAGGATTCATCATATTTCTCCATGTCAAAGTAATACTACAAACGGTCTCGACCCATGTCGACACGGGATTTTGTAATAAAAATGAAGATGGCTCACTACAAAGTAGCACTTGAAGCATATGACGATAGCAATAAAATCAAAGATTTGGTCTGGTCGGCATTAAACTAAAGACATTTCATCCTTTGTTCCAATTATGTTTTGACAGTTGAAGAAGAGGAACTTGAATGTGTCATCTGTGATGAGCCCGGTAACCTTGCTGAGTCGTTGTTCTGCACCAGCTGTGGTCAGCATTATCATGCCACTTGCCTGGACCCACCTGTTGCTACTACTCCAATAGTTAGAGCTGGATGGCAATGTCCAAACTGTAAAATATGTCAGACTTGCAGGTTAGTTGCTTTATTTAATACTTTCTCTCATAAACAGAATACCTAAAGTCCTTCATTTTTCTTTTCTTTGGGGTTGAGATGGGAGGGGGGGTGGGGGTGATGAGGATGAGGAGGATTCTTTTGCCAAATAATGTAGTGATTGTATTGATTTTTGATGAGAGGAGTTGAGACATTCTACATTACTACAAAATTGGTACCATTTGAGATCTTGATTCTCTTACTTAAGCCTAAATAACTGCTTCTTGTGTATAATGGAACTCCATCTAGTAAAGATTATTTTAACAATATGGGGAGTATGATTCCATCTCTTGCTAGAGGAACCATTCAACAATCCCTATAGTACTAAATTCACACAGAACAAGCCTTTCTGGTTGAATATTCTGCAATCCATTTTATAAAAGCTGTACTTTACAGCCATAAATTTCTTTTTCCTTACTAACCAATCTCCACCTTACAATAATTCCAAATGAGCTGATGTTTTATATGTGTACATGTATTAAACTTTATGAATCCTTTCCCTGGAAAAAGCTTTCCATTTGAAGATAGATGTGGTAATGATGAAGTGTAATAAAACATGAAAAGCTACAGACGACAGTCAGCAGTGTTTACTCAGGTGGATATCCAAATCTTGCACTTGTTTGGAAAATGCTAATAACAAGAGCACTCTCTCAGTCATTAAAACTCGCTTGCTGCATTTACGATGATAATACAATATGCCATATTTGTCTGGTTTATAGTTTTGCTGCTTTTCATATTGTTCACTGAAAAGTAATAAGACTATTATTTTTTTTGTCACAATCATGTAATGAAAGGTAACCAAGTACTATGTTGGTGTTTGTGGTCCAGGGGGTGGATGTTTTGGGTGACTGATAATCAACAGACAGACAGTATTAACAATAATCATCCGTGTAAAAAGAGCTTTGTGTTTGCTCGTTTCATACTCGAGTTATCTATTCATTATGTCTTGTATGCGATTGTTGTTGTTCATATTTCAAAGGACTATTTTTGGTGCCTTGCTGAAGGCAAAAGAAACCTTTGTAGTCAGGTTGGTGTGTGTGTTTGTAAGTGTGTGACACTTTTGTTTGTATGCACTATAACTCAACAAAGGAATGATTTATCACTGCCATACTTGGTGGGCCGGTGGTCCCTAATGAGTTGATGAACCCTTGTGATTTTGGTGCTCATATCATGAATATTAATGAGGTCACAGGGTCAAACATCAAAATCTTCAAATTGCAGTAACTTGGCAACCACACTTTGGAGTTTCTTCAAACTTGGTATGGTGATATTGGTAGACCACCTATACATGCTGATGTGATTTGCAATTGATACTATGTGTATTTATGAGGAGGTGTGGCTTTGCATTATTTAGGTTACAAGTTTGTATGATTAATAACTTCACAATGCAATTATTGATCTTGCATCATCATTACATATTTGGAAGTGTACCCTGTTAATCAAATCAATGAGCAGCAGCAAGCAATTATGAAATGTTTTCATTCTGGTTTATTATATGATTCTGTCAGCTGTTTTGCCTATGTACGTTTGCTGTGTAAGGGCTGGTCGCAGTGCCAAAAAAAATAATCATAATTGGGGGGGGGGGTAAAGTTGCTTCCTTGAGTTCTCATTATCTGTTGGTGATACACTAATTTAGCATTCAATACCTATATGTTTTATGCTTAGTTGTTTCAATGGAGTGCATCACCTTGGAAACACAACCAGGTTTTCTTGATAACTAACAATCATTATCTGCCCTTGTGATTGTGAGGGTAGGAGGCCAATGTACTAATCATTCTGTCTCCAAGCTGTCTTTGTTTGTTGTTTTCTGTGAAATTTGGTAAATTTTTTAAGGTACTATATGCTTCAGTGGAGAGCTTCATTAATGAGAGATAATGTTTGATAAGAGACTATTCTGTCTGTGTGTTATTACTTCTCTTTGTCTCTATGTGGGTGTCCCTATGGTGGTACATTAATGCCCACATGTTTGAAGTACAAGGTGTGTTATTACTTCTCTTTGTCTCTATGTGGGTGTCCCTATGGTGGTACATTAATGCCCACAATTTGAAGTACAAGGTGTGTTATTACTTCTCTTTGTCTCTATGTGGGTGTCCCTATGGTGGTACATTAATGCCCACAATTTGAAGTACAAGGTGTGTTATTACTTCTCTTTGTCTCTATGTGGGTGTCCCTATGGTGGTAAATTAATGCCCACATGTTTGAAGTACAAGGTGTGTTATTACTTCTCTTTGTCCCTATGTGGGTGTCCCTATGGTGGTACATTAATGCCCACAATTTGAAGTACAAGGTGTNNAGTACAAGGTGTGTTATTACTTCTCTTTGTCCCTATGTGGGTGTCCCTATGGTGGTACATTAATGCCCACATGTTTGAAGTACAAGGTGTGTTATTACTTCTCTTTGTCTCTATGTGAGTGTCCCTATGGTGGTTTATTAATGCCCACATGTTTGAAGTACAAGATACTTCTCTTTGTCTCTATGTGGGTGTCCCTATGGTGGTACATTAATGCCCACAATTTGAAGTACAAGGTGTGTTATTACTTCTCTTTGTCTCTATATGTGGGTGTCCCTATGGTGGTACATTAATGCCCACATGTTTGAATTGCAAGGTGTGTAACAGTGTCTTTTAGTCGGGAAATGTGTAAGCACCTCCCGTTTGAAGTATACAAGATCTACAACGGCAGAATTCTTGTTGTTGACGTATGCAGTTTTACAGCAGATGTGGCAAAAACAAAACCTCATAACGAGAGAGCGGTATAAATGTCAGGTTTCTGTTTCAGTATCATGATTGTTGGCAGACTATTTATGGTTTTGTTTATATTCCTTCTATTATATTTAAGCAAACAGGGCACCTTTAAGAACCTTCACTAGATTTCTTTAGTCTCTTGTAGTTTAAAGTCATTCCAATTATTATTTAATTATTTTAATTTTAATTTTCTTATAGGCAACCTGGTGATGACAACAAGATGTTGGTCTGTGATATTTGTGACAAGGGCTACCATACATTTTGTTTGAGTCCTGCTATGACAACTATACCCAAAAATGGCTGGAAATGTACAGTAAGTATAATGCATTCAATGTTTCATTTCTTTGTGAAGTTAAAGGAATAAGTTGCATTTTATGAATCGTCATCCCCAAATCACACAAAGCCAAAATGCTCATGTTGGTGGAGAAGCAAGTTTCATCATTCATTGGTCTAAACATTTATCTTCATTTAATTTTTTTTTTCTTAATTAACATTTTCAAGGTCTTATGAATCAATGCTTTAAAGTACAATCTTTAAAGTGATTAATAAATTTAGTATGTCAGATGAAAACTGCCTGAGTACCTTTCACTTAATCTGTGTAGAGGTACCTCCCACTTAATCTGTGTTGAGGTACCTCCCACTTAATCTGTGTAGAGGTACCTCCCACTTAATCTGTGTTGAGGTACCTCCTACTTAATCTGTGTAGAGGTACCTCCCACTTAATCTGTGTAGAGGTACCTCCAACATAATCTGTGTAGAGGACTTTAACTTCAATATGTCAGAGACCCGTATATCAGAGTCGATACTTCATCATCGTTGACAAGCTTACATTGTCTCCTTTGTTTATTATTTTGATATAATTTTTTTACAGTATATTTTACTTCTAAAGTTTGTTTTTCGTTTTTTACCCCCAGAATTGTAGACGGTGTGCAGATTGTGGAGGGGACAGTGCTGGCAATAACCCTAGTGCCAGATGGCACCATAACTACACAGTGTGTGACGCCTGTTACCTACAGAGGAATAAAACATCTATGTGTCCTATATGCAGGAAGACACTCAGACATTTATCAGCTAAGTCAACGGTTGTGTGCAGTTCGTGCCAAAGGTGAGTGTCATGAGAGACATTTCATTAGAAATATTATTTACAGCATGTGGTGAAAGAATTTTTTTTTGTTTTTGGACAGTGCTGCTGATCTTCTGGGGGGGGGGGAGAAGTGGGTGGGAGGTGGGTTTAAATTTGTTCCAGGGTTGTTTATTCGGTGGAGGTTCCTAAAGTCTATGTCAGTGGTTTTTCATAAATAAATTGATTTATACTTACTCCCTAATCATCCCCTCCCTGATCCACTTGTGGCCTCCGGAAAGTAAATGATTCTGCTGGCATGATAACGCCTTCAAAATCAGTGATTGTAAAATCATTCTTATTATTTCTACCAGAGAGAAATGTACAAGTACACAGTATGAAATATCACAGGTTTTTGTTTATGTGTTAATTGAATTTGCCAATTTACATATTCGATCAAAATTATCATATTTTTCATCATCATCATCAGACACATCCATGCTGATTGCGAGGATGAAGACCTCGTCAGCAATTATCATCAGCTGAAAACGGCCGGTCACAGTGCAACATACCAGTGCCCCGAGTGTCGAAGCAGGCAATATTCAGGTCCAGAGATGGAAACACAGACAGTAGACACAGATGGTGAGTCCTGCGTCCCTATTTGCCTTCAATTTCTCTTTAAAGTTCCTGGCAAAATTCTGTGATAGGTCTGGTAAATTGTCACCGACAGTCCAGTGTTGTCCAGTGTTGTCAAACTAGCTTGTGATGATGAATATTTTCCCTCGTACCGTTGACTGTAAATCGCAGGGATGACGTGACGATGACCTTGCCTCC
Organism: Apostichopus californicus; assembly: GCA_020650975.1. Lineage (NCBI taxonomy): Eukaryota > Metazoa > Echinodermata > Holothuroidea > Aspidochirotida > Stichopodidae > Apostichopus > Apostichopus californicus. The sequence continues at coordinate 50,522 of JAIPMN010000521.1, forward strand.
TATCTGGAATTGGTTGTGGTTCCCAGATTGCCTTTGTATAGTTGTTCACTGTATGTAAAGATATACGAGACAGCGGGAGATAGCCGATGGTAGTGTGGAAGCAGTGAATAGTCAGTGAATGCAGCAAGTGCAATGTAATGCTGAGAGACAGCTAGTGCTTTTTCGAAGAAAAAAAAAGAATTGTAAAAGAATTCACAACTTGTAACTGGTAAATTCCCCATATGGAACTTGTTCAAGTACTGGTATACCCCTTTCTTGGTATTTGTTAACTTTGTATAACTTTGACTTTTAGCGTCGTCATTCATGTTGCATCTCTTCGATGTCCGTCTTTTACAGGGAGTGCAGATACTAAGAGTCCTGCCTACTCGAGGTCGCCGAGATCTCTGACACCGGTCCAGGATGACTCGTTGCAATCAAGCCAAGACTTTCCTTTCAGTGCTTCCAGTCTGTGTGAAGACAGTATCAGTAGTGCAGATACAGATACTTACAGCCTAGAAGAAAAAGTAGAGAAAAAAGAGGTCAGTACAATACATATACCACAGTAAAATGAACGGTTTTTCTTTTACTGTTTTTCTTATCCGTGTGTGTGAGGCATCTGTGGACACTTTGATGACAGCACTTATATATGTGATGTAGCTTAAAAAGTTTTTCATCTGGAAAATTGAACTGATGTTTGGAATATTTTTTTTCGAAACAATACAATATTTTGCAGTGTGTGACAAAGACTTATAATGTAGCAAATCCTGGTCACAGTCTTTATTTTTGTCATTTCATATGTAAATTCAGAAAGGAAAATAATTTCATAAAACCAGTAATTTTTAGGTATTCATTTTGAAATATGACTGTAAATGTCTTCTCCTCAGGACCCCTTGCCAAGTCCTTCCTTTCAAACATTTTCCACTCGCCGTCATGCCGGTGGAGGTAAACCCCTGGACAAGATGAGTCTGTTAGTTAAGTTCTCCAGCAAGAAGCACAGCAAAAGGGTGAGGTCTTTTTTTTATTGAAATAACACCACTTGGTTTAATATGTGAATATTGCAAGAATATTCCTCATATATGTATTTGTTTATTTCATTGTTTCTTGTTAAAGAAGATAAGAGTTTCATGAGAGAGATTAAAATGGTTCGCAAAGGAGGTCTGCTGAAACCTCAGTAGGCCTTACGTTAGCATATCTTCTGTAGAGACACTAGAGAAAGCAGAATAAGCATCAGCGGTGAAAGTAAAATGCTCCATGTGTGGGGATACAGCAACCCTTCTTTTCCTAATGCATCCCCTCAACCCCCTTCCCTGTTCATCTTACATTGGTTAACCATCATACACCAATGCACCTACGATAAACACTGACCATTTCCTGTTGAAGAGATTAAACTCCTCATTCAGAGTTACTACCTGGACAGAACCAGAATAGAACCAATAAAGTTAGTCTTTGAAGGCAGAATTATAACTTGCGTTTCATAATTAGCCTGTCATGTTTGTCTTTTTCACCATCCGTTCTATTTCACCAAACAATTGTCCCTTTTCTTGATTTCACCAAATGATCATTTCTAGTCATTTTGGGGTTTTTATTGGCTTTTTTTATTTTTTTTCTCTTATATTTGTTGTTCTCAATTTCCCCCATATAATCCCTTTTTTACCAGATGATGTTGTTTTTCTTCTCATATAGAGAGAAAGAGAGAGAAACCGAGAGAGAGACAGGTCATATTTGGGTCTAGCCAAGAGGAAGTCACGCAACTCAAGTGGTAGGAGAGGACCACGCCCTAAAATTAAGAATCTACTACCGCCAGATGGTTCATCTCAGGTAAGATTCCGGTCAATGCCACCTCTGTCTGTACAAGAACTTCCTAAAACATGAGTGAAATGTATTAAGGAAGTTTGTGTACCTGATTTAAGTGATTTTTTCCCCCTTTCTTGTTTTCAACAGGAAGCTCATGATGGTGTCATCGAAAAGATGCCCGAGAAATTAAAGGATGACGAGGATGACTCTCCAATGCACACTACCATTGTACTCTTTCCAACATCTGATACCTTTACATTTAATCAGGTGAGAAGGCTCCTTTAAATCAAACATGCAGGGTTTTTTGTTATATTTTCCTTTAAAATTTGAGCTAATAGAGAGACTTTGTGAACCATTTCAAACAAGACCTTACTTATACTTCACTCCAATCTGAGAGAAGTCTTTCCAACACAAAGACATGAAATCTTTGAGAATTTTTGTTTGTGAAACTCAGGGTTTAGTTGAGGTTTCATTGAACCAGCCAATGTAATTTTAATCAAAATAGTTTAACGATTTCTGGTATGTATGTATGTATGTATATTAGATCCTCCTGCAAGCAGGAACTCACGAAGAAGCCTCATTGGCTTATCAAAGCCGCAAGCTGACCGAAGTCAGTCTCTTACATTCATATTTAACGTCCATGATTATGAATTGTTAATTGTCAACAACTCTGTAACTGGACGACATACATTAATCTGGGAGTGACTCGAACCGGGGACCTTATGATTGAAAGGCACCGGCGTTAACCACTGAGCTAACACTCCAAAATGATGAGAAGAATTTTCGTCTGTGTATCTCTGTACAATGAAAACTTTGGCTTTGATGCTAGGAAAAAGGACTTGTAGACTTTTATATCAGAGTAATTTCTTAACGTGTTCCTTTATTTTGCCATTTTCCATTTCTTTCTTGCATAAAATCTATCAAGCCGACGTCAAGATACAATATATTTGATCACATTTAAGTCGGAAAAACTAGAGTATAAAAATATTTAAAAAAGGTATGATTGTAAAATAGGTGAACGTTATGTATCACTTTATACCCTAAATATGTCTTCAATTTGTGCTTTAGGACATGTGTGTCGCCTGTGGCAGTTTTGGACAGGGAGCTGAAGGCAGACTTATAACTTGTTCTCAGTGTGGACAATGTTATCATCCCTATTGTGTTAGCATAAAGGTAAGTTCATCTTCTCATCATCACGTCATATTCCTCTTTTTGAAAGCCGTCATACAGAGATATCTATGAACATTCCTTGTCCACAGTGTATTGAAGTAGTCGGTAGTGAATAAAGTAACCCTTTTCTGCAGAGGAACACAGGTGATGATGTTGGTAGTTATATTTGATATAGATCGGCATAGGTGTTAGGAATCGTTTCAATGGAGTTATTGTAATAAAAGTCAGAGGTTGCATGTAATTTGTAATTCTCATAATTTGGAGGTGTTTCCTATTGCTTCTGAGCAGGCTTTCCAAGTGTCTGGTGTTTCAAAATATTTCAAATCATTCTTGGAAAACCTTGTCATCTTGTCTTGATGTCCTCCATCACATAAATGTGTACAAATTATATCTCCTCCCCCATGAAAAGATTTCAGTTAAAGGTGTTATATCTGCCTACCGATTTATACATTGTACATACCTGTAATACATTGTATGAATGATTATGCGAGTAAAAAAGAGAGCTTTTGTCTTTACCATTTTACAGATCACAAAAGTGGTGCTGTCAAAAGGCTGGAGGTGTCTAGACTGTACAGTGTGTGAAGGCTGTGGTAAGAATACTGACGAGGCCAGGCTGTTGTTATGTGACGACTGTGATATCAGTTACCATACTTACTGTCTGGATCCGCCTCTCCATGTAGTGCCAAAAGGAGGATGGAAGTGTAAATGGTGAGTTCATCCTCTGAATTACACAAAGAAAATGTTGGTTTCTCTTATTAGACAATTGTTTACATTTGTTACATCTATATCATGTAGTAGACATGTATAGTCATGAGAAGAATTTAGTGTTAAAGTTTCTTTCATTGATAATGTGGTATACCTCATCTCTTCACTGATGATGAGGTGTGCCTCATATCTTAACTGATGATGTGGTGTACCACATATCTTAACTGATGATGAGGTGTACCTCATCTTCACTGATGATGTGGTGTACCTAATCTCCTCACAGATGATGTGGTGTACCTCATCTCACAGATGATGTGGTGTGCCTCATATCTTAACCTGATGATGTGGTGTACCTCATATCTTCACTGATGGTGTGGAATGCCTCATTTCTTTCTTGATAATGCCTGGTATTTCATCTCCTCGCAGATGATGTGGTATTCCTCATATCTGCACAGATGATGAGGTGTATCTTCACTGATGATGTGGTGTACCTAATCTCCTCACAGATGATGTGGTGTACCTCATCTCACAGATGATGTGGTGTGCCTCATATCTTCACTGATGATGAGGTGTACCTAATCTCCTCACAGATGATGTGGTGTACCTAATCTCCTCACAGATGATGTGGTGTACCTCATCTCACAGATGATGTGGTGTGCCTCATATCTCAACCTGATGATGTGGTGTACCTCATCTCACAGATGATGTGGTGTGCCTCATATCTTAACCTGATGATGTGGTGTACCTCATCTTCACTGAGGATGTGGTGTGCCTCATCTCCTCGCTGATGATGATGTGTACTCATCATCAATGACAAACTCTCCTTGCGGGAAATGTATTCTCAGTGATATTGTGTCATTAATAATTATCTGTGATACAAGTTGACTGTGGTAGGTTGTATTTTATTTTACAGGTGTATACTCTATGTCAGTTGTCTAAAATGTGGTGCAACAACTCCAGGAATCAACTCAGAATGGACAAGCAATTACACAAAATGTGGCCCCTGCGGCAGCCTCCACACGTGCCCCATCTGCAGAAGAGATTATCATGGAGACGACCTTATATGCCAGTGCACCCATTGTGAAAGGTTAGTCACATGACTTCACAATGCTTCATTTTGAACTTGTTGCACGATCATTGCATGTGTGTTACTTGTGTTGGTATCTCTTGAAAATGTTGAGTACTAAACTATAGAATCAAAGAGTGCTTCAGATGATGTTGGTCTGATGGAATAGTTTAGTGTTCTCTGACCACCTGACAACGATAAAAAATCAGCCATGATAACGTAACTTCTACTTGTGTTTCGTTGTGGTAAAATCATACATATCATGTGACCACCGCGTGAAGTTTTCTGTCAACCTGTCTGTGACATCCTAATCTGTTATGTTTTGGTTCGGTATGAACATACGGTGGTGCGTTGTAATATAATACAAGAGTGTTTAACATCCAGGGTAGAAGGTATTCACTTTATGACAGCAGGTGGGCGTTTGTTGACTTTTTGTTCCATTGTATTTGCTTTACCTTATTTATTTGGAATCTATATGTGTATCAATGGGACATATGTGGTTGGATATCCCATTGTATACCAGATGCATATAATGAATGAAGGTTGGATTTTGGGTTCAGTGATAACAAACTGAAATACTATCAAAAATGACAGAAATGAAAATAGAAATTCCAAATTTAAGACTTTTGGTGTTCCAACATGTTCCAACATACGTAACTTTGTATAATCGTTTTTTGGGGGGGCTCAAATTATGTCTTTTGTAAAGCCAATGGTAGGTGGACAGTAGGCTTTGAAATTTTCTAGAAAGATAATTCCATTCCTGTATTATAGCAGATTGCCAGCTATGTTGGTAATAATTGTTGTCATTTACCTAAAAAAAAAAAACTAAACTGACACCTCATAATAGTGGAAAGACTTCTCAGATCATAAGTTAAATTGATCATACTACTAGAGTTCCCATTTTCTGTTTTAAGTGAAACGATTAATTTTGCGTGATAAAGACTTTATAGTGTACATTAATAATTTAACTCTGAAGGGCAAAGAGATAAATGACACCGATTATAAAACAGAGAAACTTTTCAGTTGACTGTGCAGTCCGTACCACAAATGAGAACCCAAACAGGAGGGGGGCCTTGGAGAATGCTTTTATACCTTTACCATAATGTGATTGGAGGAACTTTCACAATGTTCTGAAGGAGAAGTTAAAGAAGGGCTCAAGAGAAACTGTAATTTTTCACAACATGTTTGTCTTTTCTGTATTTTATGGAGAAGTAGGATTGAATGGGTTGCTGGATATATCAAGTACAATTAATTTTGGGGTAGTCTGCCTTCTTTCTAATTTGTTTGTGAACTTTTTGTGTCCTCTTCACAGGTGGCTGCACGGTGCATGTGACGGCATGTACACAGAGGAGGAAGTTGAAAAGGCTTCATCGGAAAAGTCATACATGTGTGGACAATGTAGACCGTTCTTCAGGGAACCAACACCTCCACCCCCACCTCCTCCCCCAGAACCAGAGAAACCTCCATCTCCTGTCATCGTCAAGATTCCAGTCAAGGAACCAGGTGGGTACTAAGTCTCAGTATCAATGTCAATTCTTTCAAGAAAAGGATCGGAGGCAAAATCGTTTTGTAGCTTATTAAAATGTAATGAATTCAATACCTGATTAGCTTTTAGAATCACAATACACTTTTTTCAGCATTTCCTTGAATTAGTATTCAAGTTTGAGAGAACATTGTGTTCCAGATGTTGTCATATGACCCAAAGTGCAGTACCATCAGACTGATCCTTTTTGCCCACTTAATGTCTATTTTAAGTAGCTGGCCCTGTTCTGTAACATAATTTCATTTTCCGATACATTCACTAGGCTAGGCTAGTTGTCTCTGCTATGAAAGTGTGGTAGGTTTTTGTAGGTTATAGGCTAAGTATTGATATTTGTTTCAAGGACTAAAATTCAGGCAATAGTTTTACTTGTTCCAAGTTAGTTCAGCAAGTTTCAATATTTTTGAATTTTGTTTCTTATAAAATACTAATAAAATACTATGTTTCACTGTGTGATAAAACTGCTATGCATCTTTGCATTTGTGTTTAGCAATTTGGCCGTTTTGGTGTGGAATACCAGATAGATTATTCCCAGACATTCTCTGTCAAGATTTGAAGAAAAGTTGCAACATAATGCAACAGGTTAACAATATAGTTTGAAGCTTATGCAATGGATGTCACATGGTATGCTGCAAATGCATTCACCTGCTTTAATCTATCCTTTATCTTGTTCTTCCTTCAGTCCCATCTCAGCACCACTCTGCGCCATTCCCACCGTCAGAGCCAGTCAAGCCTAAGATACACGAGCTTGAGGGTGTCGGTCTGACAGAGTCAGGGTTCAAGCAAATCACAAGTTTAGCACTACCTCCTATGCCCAAGAAGAAGAAAATGCCGAAGAGTATGAAATCAGGGAGCCTGGAGATCCTGAAAACTTTAGCTGATCCCAACTCAGATTTATCAAACTCCACCAAAGATATGCCAATGGATTTAGGTAAGTGGAAGTCTACCTAGGTTTGAA
>JAIPMN010000521.1:57781-107406 GCA_020650975.1 Apostichopus californicus
CCCCCCCCCCCCCCTCCCACCCAATCACCAGATGTCACAATTCTTTCATCAGTCATACAGGTCTCGACATAATAACATTTTGAGAGGTTACAGGTAAAGTACCCCCAAATTAAATGACTTTGGCTTCCTTCTTTTACCAGGATCAAATTTACCAATGGCTCCAGACAAGTTACCAGACCTTAGCTTTATTCCGGAAGTAACAAAGGAAAAGAAGAAGAGGCGATGCGGTCCAAAGCCAGGTAAGAATGAGATGGGTCAAGGTCGTGAAACGGGTCAAAACTTTTGCACGATCTGTTAAAAAATTTGATAACATCTCTGTGGAGTAGTATCTATCAGAAGGTTTCAGCTTGTCAGTAATTGTTACAATTTTGTCTTGTCAGGTATCGGTGGTTTTATTGCTCGTCAGAGGAAGCCCTCTAGCAAACCGAGGAGTACTTCAACGGACAGTGAGGACTTGCGAATGACAGAAGCTGCAATGTCAGGAGAGGCTGCAGGTGAGTGCTGATGATGATGACGATGATGGACAAAAAGATACCAAACATTCTATTCCACACCCCTACCCTCCATCCTGCCCCCCCCCCTGCCCCCATTCCACTTGAATGACATCTTAAAATGAAAGGTTGGAGAATGTCAGAAGGCATGTTTAATCTCCTATGAAGAGGTTTGGGCCTCATTAATGTTTATTTTGAAAGCTAACATGTACGTGTGCATTTTGTTGGATCTACGGATTAAACTTGACCATATTTCTCTACAACGAGAACAATTTTTTTTTACCATATTTATGTACCATGATAACGGATTAAACTTTACCATATTTATCTACAAAGAGAACGAAATGTACAAGTCAAGTGTAAGAGGAGGGACTTTTTTAATTACTTTACGAAGACTAACAAAAACAGTTGATGAAAACAGATTGTCCAATCTTTGATTTTGTGAATTGGTGTATCTTACTTAGATGTTGCCGAAGCCTCGAAACACTCAGGGAAACATGACAAGCAGAAGAGGAAAAGAAGAACTAAAAATGTCAGCGAGCTAGAACAAAAATTCCCATCATATATTCAGGTATGCCTTACATATTTAAGTAGTGGTTGCATTGGAACGTATTGTGAGTAGGATATTACTGTGCCAAACAAACCTTTTCCATCATATGAGGGAGGGGTGAGGGGGGAGGGGTCAGATGGGTGAAGGGATTAAAAGATCTGACAGCTCTACAGGCAAATTGTCCGTCTGTTACGTTGAAAATCCTTTCAGAAAAAAAGGCCCATGTACAATTGTTTCAGATGATTAATTTTCAGATGAAAACCTTCCTTCGATATAACCGGATTCTGCGGACTACATAAATAGGGTTTTAAGAACCTCCTTGTGGGTCGCAGAATGCCTACCATATGGGCAGCAATCTGCACACGTGTGATATAAACTAGTCCAATGATTCCAACCGCATGCTGGCTCGGGGTGAAATTCTCTCATGACTTTCCTCATATGATGTTGACTGTATATCCCTCAATTCATGAAATATTGGAGTAGTTGCTTTACGCCTTGACCGTATGTAACCCAACGAATTAACTCACCAGACCTTTGTGTACTAATGTGATTATTTCTTGTGGTTGTATGTCCCAACACAACCTCATCTGGTGTGACGTAACACTATGACATTCAGTCGGAATTCGTCTAAATTAGACACATGTACATTATGTAGGAAGCATCAAAGGAGTAAATGGAGCATGTTGATCAGTTGAAGATCTCCAGAGAGGTGATAACATCAGTGTTGAATGAGATTAAAAAGATTTATTGTTCTGTCCCCTCGGTGTTAATTGCCTTATTTTATTCGAAAATATTTCGCATAAAAGCTTGCATTGGTTTTACGAACGTACAGTTTTCTGGAGACTTATAAACGGGTAGTTGCATGTCACTTTTGCTTAACAGGAGGCTTTCTTTGGTAAATCTTTACTGGATCAAAGTAAAGAGAAGACAGATGGTACAAGTCTTTCTGGGGAGGATGTTAATCCTTCTCTACAAACATCAATAAACATATCAGATAAGATGAAGAGCAGTGACAGTAAAACAGGAGGCCTTGGCGATCCTAAACAACAGGTAAAAATATGATCATGGCAAGACATTGATGCATTGATCATCCTCAATGCTATTCCTTACTTATTGCTCCAAAAGTATGCCCCAGTTTTTCACAATTTACTGAAAAAATTTACCAAGTACATCATATCATCTACTTATTTGATTTACAAGTTGAAAGAAAATAGCTTTTGAGTGTGACACTAACCGTCCCATTTTGTTGTTGTTGAAAGAACAAGCATGGGAACTTTGGGTTTACTCTGTTAAGAATGTTGTTTACTTAATTACTTGCCAGTGTATGCCAAGTTAGTTTCTTCAAATTCTTTAAACGAGGAAATTGATATTGTCACCTGTCTTTACCTTACTCATATTAACGTCGTGTAAGGCAAAGCAAGTCCTTTAGATTTGTCAGTTCGTCTCATCCATCATACCTCTCATTGGCATAAGGATCTCTGACAATCAGTCATATGACATCATATCCTATCATGTTTTTTTACTTCCAGACACCAGGGCAAGATAGTGATTTGGGTGGAGGTGATGATCCACTCAACTTTATACCCCATGCTGAAATAATCAACATGTTAATAGGAGATAACCTGGAAAAGACTGACCCAACAAGTAAGCATTTGTGACTTGACTTTTTAATATAATCTAAATAAAGGATGTCAACGATGTCTTGAGTGTTCTATCGTATAATATTATCTGTGAATGCAGGTGTTCTATGTAGAGTTGATATATTCATGAACAAAACATGAGAAATATAAGAAAGAGTTCAAAACATTTTTAAAGAATAATATTTTAATGGCCGTAAAAAATTTAACATCCTAAGAATTTAAGAGAATTTACCTTTTCTCAAAGCAGAAAAAAAGCAAGTTTGGAGAAAGAAATCTGATAATCATGTCATTTTGCTACTGACCCTTAGAAGTTTAAAACAGTTTGACAGAGGTTTCATCAGCTAAATTTCTGTCTGATATCGCCAGATATTGGATGTTGATATTTTCATTGTACGATCTGTTCTCCTTGAAAAGTTACTTTTTCTTGTCTTTGAATTTCATTTTGCAACAACACAGGTCTAACGATGCCTTCTGTCGAGGGTGACGAACAGACCAGTCAGCCCCAGCCTCAAGGGAACACTGACGCAAGTGCTCAGAGCAACAACCCAGACCAGATCGAAGAATTGGAATCCATCTTGAACTCCAACCTAGTACAGATGGTTCCTGAAGATGGTAAGCATGTCAACATTGCTATATTTCTTTCTTATTATTGACCCTTTGTGTGGTCATCTGAATGTTCTAACATCTGGGGTGAAATTGAAAATCTCAGTCAGCTTTAAAGCAAATGGGCATGGGATTTAAACTATTTTTGTTAGGTAGACACACAAAAAAGTACCAGGTAGAGGAGGGGATAGGGTGGCTGTGGATGAGTGGATTACAGATTAATTGTTTGTTAATTACAATTATGACACCCATAGAAGACAACATGAATGACAATTTTTTTTCATTAATTGTTTTCCTGAAAGGTATGTTATACACTGTAAGTTCTTTCAAATTAAGTGTAACTTGACATCTTTGAAGAAGGACATATTTACAAGTGTACATTTAATAATAACCAGTCTCAGCCTTAGAAAAAATTATGCTTATTCTCGTATAGTATCTTGACACCCAGGACAATACTAGAAGAGACAAATTCAGTGTTGATAAAAAAGAGTTGCCAGAAAAGCAGAATAAATATGTTTTAGGGGCTTATGCAGTAGTTTTGAATAATTCCAAGACAATGATTGATTCATTGTTCTATTGTACTCATGTATCTCGTGGTTTTCTCTTCTCGTTTCGAAGAAAAGCTCGTTTATACGGTGGTACTGCGACAAAAATGTCTTGCTTTGTTCAGACAGCCTTATTCATTTGTACTACTTCAAATGTGAATTTTTTTCCCCTTTAATGTCGGCAGACTTGGTTCACATGGACGGCAAAGAGGTTGAAGATCTTTTATCGGGTGTACTGAGTCCCAATGAACAAAATCAACAGCACTTAAGTGGAGCAAGCAATAACTTACCACCCAGCTCTGGTAAGTGGAGTGGATTAATGCATTTCTAATGTGTCTTGTGTGAGAAGGTGCTTGTAGAAAGTGTGTTGGCTGTAAGTTTCATTTTGAGGGCAGTTTTTTAAAGTAGCCAGGCCATTTACTTCACCTCAGATTCCTAAAATCATTTACTTTCTTATCAATCTGCATGAAATTACTGCAACAGGTTTCCTTCTGAAGATTTTCATTTTCATTTTTGATCTTATAGCAGCTGCTGCTGCTCCACCTCCTCACCATCCAGTGTTGCCAGGGCGACCTCATCCTCCCAAACTCCCGTCTCTTCCAAATATCATTCCAAGCACTAAATCTACCAGCCAAGGATCTGAAGTTACAAGGTAGGAAAGGTCACAAAATTCTTAATAAAACGTTTCCCTCTTTTCTTGTTTGTTTGTTTCTGTTGTTGTTGTTTGTTTTTTTTTTTTTTTAATTAATTTTGGCAGTCAGCCAAGGTGATATTTATTTTGCAAAGTATGAGCCTTCAAATCTATTTCTTGGATAGGTTTACTGTCAATTACCATTAGTGAATGACAAACTGAACATTTTTTGTAGGATGTAATTTGCTTGTCACTCATTTCCTAATATACCAATATGGTTTTTGTAAAATTTCGGGAATAGTCCACAGAAATTAAAAGCACCAGTGTCTGGAAAGTTGTGAAAGGTTCAAGAAAAATGGCCAAATTTCCTTTCCATGGTGGTTTCGATCTCTCTTTACAGCCCTGCATTCAGTCCAGATTATTCAGAACCGCCCAGCCCATGGCCCGGTTTGACCTCTGGCGAGGGTGGGTCATCTCAGGACAGCTCTACATCTCAATCAACAAAGAGTGATATCAGCTCCCAGAAGTGGGAGAAAGATGAGCAGCTGGGCCAACTAGCGACCATATCAGCAGTGTATTACTGCAACATTAACCATCCTCGCCTAACAGAGGAATTTCCAGGTACGTTTTCCAAGATTTCTGATACCAGATCTTGTAAAAGTACTTTCCTAGGATCGTAAAAATATTTATACATATATTTCTCGGAGCGTAAGTGTTGTTTACGTACGAGTGAAGACAACAAAAGCGCAGGATTAATTAGACCAATAACGCAAGGTCTGAAGCTAGACAGAGGTTACTTTAAACATAAATATTTACATATTTATATGATCTCTTTCTCATCAATGGATTAGGTTAGATTACCTAAACATAGAGTTTTCCATACTTTGTGCATGTGCAATTATTTCTCTGAAACTTGGGTAAAGTAAACATGGGACTCTGCTGGTCTACAAAATTATAGAACTTTCATTTTTCAGCTCTCTGCTTGACTGTGCAGCATTCTGTACTGAAATAAACTTTTTATCGACCTTTGTTAACCACCCCGACAGTCGTTTGCTCTCTCTCTCTGTATGTGTCATAAAAATTTCTTGCTTTCCAATACTTGATTAATTTTGTGTTTTTTCTTTGCTAGATTGGTCTTCTAGGTTGAAGCAGATTCGGAAGATGTGGCGGAATGTGAGCCCGGGTGATCGACAGTTTTATCTGGTGGGTGGTAGAACATTGCATGACAAATTAGATATGTACTGTAGTTATTCATTGTCTTTGATTTGTGCAGTGGGATTCAGTGTTTTATCAACAAGTGATAATATCTCTGGAGTTCTCAACACAGCTTGGAAACCTAAGATTAAGTTAAATGGTTCACCTTTTCTTTCACTCGTATTAGGTTGATCTTATATGTTCATTGCCAGTGAAATTTGATTGCAGTAAAAAGTAAATTACTGCCTGACAGGAAATATGTGGACATCTCAATTTTGTCCAGATGGATTTTTTTCTGAAAATAGTCTAGAGGTAGGGATGAGGGTCAGTTGAAGTCATTTTCTGCATAAGTATACTTCTTTCTCATCAATTTTTTTTTATTGAAATTCAGTTATCAGCCAAGTTTTCTTTTTATAAATCCTGCAGCAAAAAGCAAGAGAAAACAGAGCTGCACTAAGGATTAAGGAAGCTCAGAAGGTAAGCAAAAAAACCTTGAAACTAACCATCACGATGAAAGCATTACAGGGCAAATAGTATCTTTGGATTTCCTCGTAAACAATTTGTTTTAGTTATCGTAAACTTCAAACCATTTGTAATCATGTTCTGAAATGTAAATCATTTCTTTGTTTTTTTTTAATTAAAAAATTATTTAAAAAAATTAAAATGTTTTTTTTTTAAATTAATTTTCTCAGCTGTCTATATAAATTGAACTGTTTGTTGTCATTCTGCAATTTAACAGATCTCCGAAGACATTCAGAGGAAGCGACTGGCGGAGCAGGACGGAGGCATGTCTAGTGGTCAGAGGGGTAATCCTCAACATTCCGTAGTAGCTAATCAAACAGCAATGGAAGGCCAACCGCATACTCCCCATACTCCAGGTATAACTAAAAACTTAAACAAAACTATCATTATTCACTCACTGTAGAAATGAAGACCCATTATTTTTTCTCAAAAGGGTACTAGTTGTTGTCATGCTGTCTTATTTAAGCAGGGTATGGGTTTATATCGTTATTTTCTGTTAATTGCAATATGTAGTGGTGATAATGAACAATCAGTTTGTTCCACAATATCTTTTCTTGTGGAACAAATTGATTGGGTTAGTCTTCGTTAATTGTCAAGAGTATCACCGTGCCAGTGTCATGTTTTTGTCATGACTTCTAATTCAAATAACTTAAAAGAGCCTTTACAAAGCTTTCTTTACAACTAACATGTGTTTTTCTTGTTTTTAAATTGCAGGTATGCAAAATCCTTTGGGTATGCAAGGAGACATGGTCAACCAAGGCCAAAGGATCCCTCAGGCACCAGACCGCATTCCTCCATCACCAATGGTGCAGACTCCTACAGGAGCCCTTCCTGGTTCAGGCTTCCCCATGACACCTGGTGCACCATCCCCAGCACAACAATCCATCCACAGTGGTAGTTCCACCCCGGTTCATCTACCCGAAAGATCGCCACACCACGTCGTTGACACAGTGCTCCCTGGGCCTCACAGTGGTATACCTCATGGAATGAATGGAATTCCACTAGGACCGACCACACCAACTATGCCTGCAGTTGTGGAAAATCCAATGCAATCACCAACCATGGCACCGAATCCAATGGTTCCCCAGATGGGTAATATTCAACCTCCTCATATGGCTGGAGGGAATTCTGGTACTGTCACACCATCTCCAGTTCAGTCACCGTTCGGTCAGGTCCCGCCTCCCCCTCCGGCCTTCAGTAGCGGTCAAGAGAATATTCAAGGTATGGATTCATTTCAAGGCACTGATAGGAACGTTCACCTTCAACAACTTAGAGAATGGCTAGCAGTACGCAATGGACGCAGGAGGGAACAACAGGGTTGGAGTAATGAACAGCCTCGACCTCCTCCACCACCTTACCCGGGCAATAATCCTGGACAACAGCAGATGGGTCAGTTTCCTCCCGGAATGCATCCTTCAGTTGTGGGAAACTTTGTTGACCCTACTATGGCAGGTCAGAATTCATTTCCTGTCCAGCGTCCTCAGTACGTGGTCAGTGGTATGAATCATCCTAGGATGATGAGTGATATTTCCGGTCAGATGCAAGTCGGTGGACAAGGAATGCCGCCCAATCACATGCCAAAACCTATGTTTAATGCTGTAGATGCTAGGACAGGAGCCACAATAGTGAGACCCCCTGGTGCTCAAGGCCAATTCATTGAACTTCGCCATAACATGGCTAACCCGGTCGTCCATCAGAGACCTCGACATCTCGGGCTGTCAATGTTAAATAAGAAGGGAAACCACAGACCAGGAGTTCAAGTGAATCCAACCTCTGGGGATCTATATGACCAGTTTCTCCAGCATGAGACTGGGTCAATTCCAGGCAATCAACCAGGTATGTACAGACAAGTCAGCGTACCAAGTCACGTCGCAAATGCTGCAAACATGGTAACACAGAGACGGCTCTCACTACCCGACAATCAAGTGTCACAGATGTTAGGCATAGGAAGGCCACCCGTAGACAATGCAGCAGCTTCGGGAGGGGTCCTTCCACCACCACCTCCGCCACCTGTGAATCAGCCTTCCAGCCGTCCACCAGGTCCACCAAGCTCTTCGGCAGCAAACCACCCAGTTGGACCAAACCCGGACCATGAAGCTCAATTGGACGATCTCCTGAAAGAAGGAGACTTTAACTTACTAGACTACGCTGTCTCAGATGTTGACACCAACAAAAATTCTGAAGAGAATCAGTCACTCTTCAAGGCATTTGGACTTGGCGACGATCACGAGGAGGCACAGGAAGCATCATCGTCTTCTGCATCCGATCAAAAGAGGAAGGAGGAAGCAGCCCATCGGCAACTTCTCAAAGACTTGGAGATGGAAGCTGCTAAATCTCAAATGACTGTAACGTCACAGCAAGGAGGGCATGACAAAGCTTCAAAGCAAGGGCAGGCGACGAGTGCAGGAACTTCAAAAGGAGCTTCTAGAGAAGATGCTAAAGAAGCATCTAAGACGAAAGAGGATAAAACCTCAGAACTGTCAACTCGGGATGGGCCAAAAAAACCAATAGAGGAGGAAGGAAAGGATAACAGTGACCAAAATACAGATAAGAGTTCCACTAAGAAGAGAAGAGATTTGTCTGGAAATGAGACCAATGATAAACCAGTTCCGCAAGGCTCTGTGACAACAGAGGCAGTCTCAAAGACTGATGGTGGGATCAGAGAGGGTAAATTAAATATCAAAAAGGACGTTGTCAAAGGGACTTCAGAAAGGCCTCTGACGAAAGAGGCCAAACAGGAAGCGGCAGCACCCAAAGAGATGAAGATTAAACTTGAACCGGAAGAACAAAGTTCTTCGTCCAGTTGTAAGCACCAGGGTGCTAGTCCAGAGGTTCTTGCGAGTGAACCAGCAGCAGCAGCAGCAGCAGGTGCTGCACGTGAGGAAAATGCAGCAAGTCCTGGTGGGAGTAAGTCAGCTGAAGAAGATGGCAACATCCCTCCAAAGACTGCAAAGTCTGCATCCTCAGAAGGTAGTGAAGTCAGAGAGGCAGTAGTTAAATCAGAGGAGGAGTCTGGGAAAGAGAAATTGACGACCAGTGATGGTAATACGTCGTCATCTACGGATAATCAAGGCGGCAATGAAAAGAATCGCAAGGTAGAAGAAACAGTTTCAGGGTCTTCAACTTTAGCCAAAACAGATGTAAAAGGCAAGGAAGGTGATACCAATGTGAAAGAGACAGGGGAAGGTAACGGAGACAACCAACTTCAGGCAGTCGGTGAAAGTCTGCCCAATGTCTCAGCGCCAGTGAGTGTCTCAAAACAGATCCGGGATTCTGAGAAGCAGGAATCTGAGAGTAAAGAGGGATCAATTCCTAGGACTGCTACTGTAGGTGATGATGGCCCTTCAGGAGGAGATGGAAAGGCTACCCAACATCCTCAAGGGACTCCCTCTCAAGAGGAACAGGGTGGTGTGCGAGCAACATCATCAGAAATATCCACTGGTGTTACTCCTGTATCTTCATCAACGCTAACCTCATCGGCACCTCTATCCGGTGGTGCGAGTGCCTCCTCATCAGCAGTGTCCAGGCAGAACAGGCCTCTCCTTTTAGAGGAACAGCCGTTACTCCTACAAGATCTTCTGGCGAAAGAGAAGAAGGAACAGGCGGGTCAGTCTGGCAAAGTACCTCCCATGGCAGAAGGGGTCATCGCGCCTCCGTCCAGTAGTGGTGACTCGTTACCATTTCCTGAGTTAAATGACATGGACCTTAAACAACTACAAGAGGAAGCCAAGTTAATTGCCAAAGGTGAGTTATCTTTGCTTTCATGTTTTCCCTAGGTCCATAGGTGAACTGAGAGGAGGAGGAGGGGGGGGGTGGGGGAGCTAAAAACAAATATACAGTAGCTCCGAACAGACCTTTAGATGCACTCTGTAAGTGTGACAGAAGAACATTCAGTGTTTAATATATACATAATAACGACTATGGGAGGGGAGGGTGGGAGGGTGGTGGAGGATACTGTTAATCTGTTATAGGAAATCATATTCGCCACAGGTATAGTTTTTGTTTTTTAACATCCTGTAGCTGTTTAGTATGTTTAAACATCTTATTATGGCACTTATCAATGGCACATTATTATTATTGAATGATGGTCAAATTTATCCTGTGCATGTTATTTCCCTGAATGTCTCTCTTCTGCACTTTTTACCTTTTCTCTCATTTTTGTGATTCCCAATGCAAAACCCTCCCCCATATTACTACCTCCTATAAGTGCCTAGTAACAGCCACTCTATTATGTTGTCTAGTGGCACTATTTCGTTAGCCTTCAACTATGTACCTTGTGGTTTTGAAATTAAACGGTACTGAAAATTATCTAGTATTATATCTTTTATTAGTAAATATAGTAAATAAAATAAAAAAATACAAATATATATATATATATAAAAAATATATACAAAAATATGTAAATATCTATTATTAGTAAATAAGAAGAGCACCCTAAATTTGGTATGCTCAGATCCAATGGCTAGGGAATTTGCCCAAAAGGGCTATGGCATAGGCCCTTAACATTCATGTATGATGGCCATAAGATTTTCACTTCCCATGCCTCCTCCCATAAATATCTACATTGTGCAAACAATTCAAAGGCAAACTTTACATATTTATTTATTTAGAGGGAGAGGCCAAGTCTCCCCCCCCCTCCCCTCCCTTCCCCCATCATCATCTCCAAGCTGGTAATTGTGGCATACTCATCGCCCATTCTGGTGCATAATTAGTGGCTATTAGCATGTTACATTGCTTCACTCAATGCCATGATGTCACATGAAAAAACCCCAGTATATATAGTTGCTACCCACGACGACCATTTATTCTAAAAAGCGATCAACAATATGGACTAGCCATAGCAATCACAATGTGTATCTTTGGTATATAGCAATTTGAATTTAATCTTGCCAGTGGTTGTACGAGATCACCACAGGAAGCTCTAGCTGTGTTCAAGTACATGTACACTTAGCCATCACCAAGCAATAGATGGTTCCTTTTTTCCCCTTTTTTTTAATTCTCCCACCAGCATCTTCTTGCTTTTATCTCACTTTGATTGCTATTTTTGCAGACACATCAAGCAAAAGCAGCTTTTAGTTTCCTTTGCAAGCACAATCCTCCCTATTGTTTTGTCTGTGATGAATGTTTCACTAGACAGAGTACTTCATTCTCTGCAGCAGAGGTGGTACACCACCTCCAGCCACAAAACAAATGCATGGAACAAAGTAATGTACCACTATAATGCTGCCTCATTTGTCACAACAGATGTATCATGTATGCAGTATCACATAGCAAATTATGATACAATATGGACAAATGCCTACAGAAATGCATACATATATACATAGCAGTTTTGTACACACTGAACCATAGATAGTATTGTCAATATTTGTATATATGGAAAACCAAACTTCATAAACCTCCAAAAGTGCTACACAAAATATGAATAGTTATTATGATTATTATTATTATGATGATTCCATGTAATTCAATGCAAGAAGCAAAATTCAGACTTAGTCTAGCCCTTTAACATACATATTCATGATTGCATTGCACACCTGGCACACATGGTATCTTATTGCTGAACAATTATAACAAACAAAATGAACAATAGTGTGTAATCAATGTAACATAATTGTGCTATTGTTTACATCACATGTTTTTCAATACAATATTTGCATTTTGAAGTGATTTAAAATTCCTTTGTAACATTGTGCCTCCTCAAGTCCCTGTAGGTGATGCCTCCATTGATTGTGTTTGTGATATCCTGGCATGCCCATTCTGTAATATTCAGAGTAGTATTCTAGCTAAATCGTTGCTCTGCTTGTGAAAGTGTTGTATTGTTTCTTGTACCTTGTGACATCATATCAATTAAGCTGAAAGTGTACTTGTTTACCTAGTTAACTGTATTGCTTAGTTGTACACAACCAACACAAAAATTGATAGGGCCACTGGTGCCTTCTTGACACCTATTGAAGTCCTTCAAATCAAGCATCACAGCCCTCTTATCAAATCGACACTCGGGCATTCTCGGGAAAGAACTCGTATCACGAACACACGCAGTGCCTCATGGTG
The DNA here is from genome assembly GCA_020650975.1 of Apostichopus californicus. NCBI lineage: Eukaryota > Metazoa > Echinodermata > Holothuroidea > Aspidochirotida > Stichopodidae > Apostichopus > Apostichopus californicus. The sequence continues at coordinate 70,012 of JAIPMN010000521.1, forward strand.
ACCAGTAACAAAGTTAACATCACCTGGAAAATCCTAACTCTATTCTTTCATAACACAAAATCACTGGAAAAATGCATCGTAACAAACGGGAATGTAGAATGTAAGGCTTTGTCATTTAACTCATCAATTAATGATGAAAGGAGTATGGGAATCATCTTTTGAAAGATGAAAACAAAACTGGAACAATGCAAACAAATAAAAAGGGTACTTTCTTAATGCATAGTGAGTCAACATTCAGGCAGCATATTTAAAAGTGCTCCATTTTCAGGAGAAATTAACAAGATTATGAAAGAAAGAAACAAAAATCTACTTCCTGGGATACTAAAGATGTGATAAATTTGGGATAATTAAATTACCTTCAATCAAACTTGTTTATAGTTTAGGAACAAGATACTTATGTTATTTATGTCTTTCCTATGTGACAGTGTCACATTGTCTGTCACAGGAATGTCCCTTTGATATCACAGTCCTATTTTTGTTTTCATACTTGTCTCACCCATTTTTTTATGTCTTGCCCGTTTCCATTTTTGCATGTGTCTTCCATTTACGAAATGTAGCCTGTTGTTTTACAATCTTGAATGTTACCGTATTTGTTAAAGCTGAGCACCTCACCTTTTTTCGCAAGTTACATCAAACCAAAAAAAAAAAAGAAATAAAGAAGACGCTAACTTGAATTCCAATTTGTCTTGTCAGATAACCCAACTATGCAGAGCCCTCCTGGAAATTTAACAACTGCCTACTATCCCAATCAGGGTATGTTGACATTTCCCTCGCTCTAGTTCTTCTTCTTCCCTCTTTCTTTCTCTCTCTCTGTTTCTTTCTTTTCTTTCTTGTTCATCGTATTCTTTGTTCTGCATCCTCTGCTTTCAAAGCTCTCTCTGTCAGTTTTTTGTCTCTTCTTTAAATGTTTTAAGAAATACTTTCAAGTTCTGATTGTGTGTTCCATTTATTTTGTGGCGGCAGACATTTTGCTCCACTCATCAGATTGAGTCATCCCTTCCCAGTGCTGAGTAGCATACTATCACACATAATCTTATAAAAAAGCACAAAACAGTGATAGTTCAGACTTTGACAGTCTTTGAGTTGGTGTGGTTGGTAAGAGGAGGAACGGTTCAAAATAATAAAACAGTGCTTCTTCATAGTGTAATAACACTGGAAGCTCTAAGACCTTCAAGAGATGATTAATGTTGAAAGAATAGACATTGGTTTTTGTCTGTGATTGGAATGGAAGGCACAATCCAACCTCCGGAAGAAAGTAGATCGGTGCTTCCATCATAAAGTGCCATGATGATGGCTTTTGGGATAGTTTATTGGTGTTTGCCTGGTAAATGGCCAATTCTGGTCCATTACTGAAAAGTGGTTTTATTCAGTTCATCTACATTGCTGCACACTAACTCTTATTATTAGTTCAAAGCACTATTTTTTAAAAAAAAACGTTTATGAAAATCAAAGTGTTTGCAGTGTCATAGTATGTTGCAGGAGTTCTGTTGTCCATTTTTGTGGTCTTTCTTTCTTCTTTTCCTCATGTTTGTTTGTTTGTTTGTTGTGATTGGTGGTGGTGTTGTCTTCATTTAATATGCATTCATGTTCTTGTTGTTTTAAGACCTCTCTCTTTTTTAGAAAGATAAATTGTCAAGTGATGATACCATTGAATGGACAGTCATACATAGGATAGAACTGAAGTTTTCAGGGATGGTGGTTTCTTCTGGTGTAGCACTATGTAGTTTTAATTCTATTAGCCCTTCAAAGAATAAGTGTTTGCTAGTATTGCTCGCTTGTCGAAGAAAAAGTTTATTTTCCTAAAGTTCACCTATCTTAACCTAGTTTGCATGCAAGAATCAGGCGGAAGTTGTTTATTGTCATTTAGCTCAAGTGTTCAGGTTGTTAAACATCTAATAACATCTGTTTAGCGGAGAAGAAATACTATAGAGAGGACGTTGCATTAAATACTAGCATGAGGAAGTGAGTCTAGTTAATGAAGTGGGATATGTTTAATGTCATTTTAATAGTTTTATTAGTGAAACATTACCAGATACTTGAAATCTTACAGTCTGTGAATTAGAATATGTTATGCAAAAAAATAGGCTAAGATGGTTTGCTAAAAAAGAACAAAAAAAATAAATATTCCTTTGCATATATATGTTAGATTTGAAACATGCAAACTACAGTAGTTTATAATGTGATGGCTTTGTGCCTCATGCGACAGTCATATCAGTGCTAGATTCTTTGTTGTCGCAGATGGCACGGCGATGGAAATCTAATGACAAAATAAAGTGGCTATCAGTATTGATTACTTATGAGTTGTCTATGTAGGTACTTTATCTTTTAATGTTACAGAAGCAGAGAAGGTTAAGAAGCCTCCCGGGCCACATGCTAGATTACTGCAAGCCATGAACCAACAACACCAACTCAAGCAGCAACAGAATAATCCACAAAACTTTGGTCTTCACCTCGGAGGAGAGGTCGTGCCTGGATCCTTTCCAAACCAAGAGGGTATGGAACCCAATCCTATTCCTGGTCCAAGAGGTTTCCCTCAAGGTCCAAGATTGCCAGGCCCACAGCACTTTCCCATCCCTCCACAATCACCTCTGCCACAAGGGCCGATGGTCCCTGGGATGCAGCAGATGCACAATCCACAGCAGAATTCAATGGTTCAAGTGGGAGTCATGCCGGGTGGAGGTAACCAGGTTGGCAATGTCATGCAGATGCAGCAGAATGCTATGCAGCAGAGAGGTATGAGACCTGTCATGGGCAACAGGATGCCTGGACCCCCTCGAATGCCCAATGGTGTACCGAGGGTGAGACCTCCTATGATAAGTCCCAACAACCACATGCAGAATCCCAACTTTTCCATACCAGAAGGCTTCCAGAGAATGCCTGGAATGTCTGGGATACCACCACATATGGCAGGCTATCCTTACAGTCATATGGGGGACCCATCTCAGTTTCAGAGATTTGACCCGTACGACGGCAGCGAAGAACCAGCCCCAGACAAGGAAAACGTTGAGGAATACCAGAACTGGTTGAAGAGGAGGGAGCAAGTCGTCCATAGGAGGGTGAAGTTCTTTGAGGCAGAGGTCGGGAAAGAAAGGAAGAAAAAGAAGGCTCTGGCAGCCAAGAAGAGATCTTGCGAAAAGAATAAGAAGACGATGGATGCCAAAGATGTAAAGGAATTGGAAGCGGTTACTCAACGCCACAGCCAGTTCCAGAAACACTTGGATAATGCAAGGAAACAATTTAGACAACACTCTATTTTAGCTCAGGAGTTCAAGATGAAGCAGCAACAAGCTAACCCTGCTGCCACATTTCCACATGGCATGAGTATGCGAGCACCCTCCATGTTAGTTCAGGGACTCCCTGGAAGGAGAGGCGTGGCCCAGCAAATGATCGGCCACCACCCAATGATGCAACTCGGCCCCGGTAACTTCCCCGTCAATCAACAAGATATGGACTTCAACCCTCAGGGTATGATCCCCATGGACCCACGGGGCAGGATACACATGAATGGACAGCAGATCATGATGAACAACCAAATGGCCATGAGGCATCCTGGACCACATCAAATGCCTCGCATGAATACTCCACCTCAACCAAACATGGTGCAGCCTGGACATGTTTCACCCATGATGGTCCCCAATCAGCCGATGTTACCACCCCAACACTCACCATTAGTCCATGCATCCCAAGGAAATGTAGTTCTACAGAGTCAGCAGTCTCCTATGATACCTCTACAATCACACATGGTTCCATCACCATCACCTATGATGTCACCGCAATCCCCGATGGTACCTCCTCAGTCTCCGCTTGGACCGCCAGGTATTCCAGGCAGTATGCAGTCACCTCTTCTTGCACAGAGTAGCTCCCAGAGAGTTCAGTCACCCATGTTACCTCATGCTCCATCCCCACTCTCTCACCTCGGTGGTATCGTATCTCATGGACACCGATCACCAATGACACTACCACAGGGCCAGCAATCACCTCTACCCCAGAGAAGTCCTGTGATGATGCAGCCAGGATATCAATCTCCTCACCACCAAATGTTAATGAACCACAAGCAGGCAGCAGAGGGCCAGAAGGTAACACCCTTTAGGGTGCCTGCTGGTCAACAATCACCCATGAAGTCTAGAACTGTGGTCTTACCTGGGCATCGTTCTCCAATGTTCCAGTCGGTTTCTTCACCTGTAGGTCAACTGTCCCCAATGGTCGCGTTGAGTCCATCATCATCAGTCGTTTCCCAGTCAACTGCTGCCCCTAAAAGCTCCAATAATGTGGTAATGGCTGACCAGCAGTCTCCGTTGTTTTCTCACAGTCCTTCACCAATGGGTGTAAGTCATCAGTCACCTCAGAATCCTGGTCAGAAATCCCCGATGCACCCGCCTAGTATGTCACCGTTGGTTCAAAATGGCCACCAGTCTCCTATGCAGCATTCACCTGCAATGGTACCTAGTCAAGGCCAGCAATCACCTATGAGACACCCAGCATCTCCGGCAATCAAGGACAATCAGATGTCCCCCATGATGCAACACCCCCAGATGGTGGGCATGCCACAGTCTGGAAATTTCCAACTAGGTCAGATGGACAATGTCAAACTGGGTCAGGCGGCAGCTATGATCGACCCTGGAAAACAGACACCTACTGGTGTTCACGTAGGTATTGTGAACCAACCCTCCCATGCTGTTGGCGTTGAGAATCCTTTCAGCGACGAGTTTGAACAACGTGAACGAATGGAAAAGTTCAGAATGCTACAAGAACATCAGAAACCATCAAAGGAGGCCATCATCCACAAGCTTCAGCAGCAAAGTATGGCCATGAGAGGGCATCCCCTGCCCCCTGAAATCGTCAGTCAGTTGGAATCGCAAATGCAACAGCATCAAGCTCACCATATGAATATGCAACAGTTGATCCAACCGGAACAACAGCAGCAACACCAACATCAGCAACAACACCAGCAACAACACCAGCACCAGCAGCAACAGCAGCGGAGAAGTGACATGCAGGCGCCACCAGCCGGTATGCAGTTCCTCAATCAGGTAGAGCCCACTCAGCCTCCCATGCCTGTCGGTGGCACTGCCCACGCAGAGAAAGCACCGGCGGTTCCTCCAAGTTACCCTCAAAACAAACCGGCCAAGAAACCGAAGAAGAAGAAATCAAAGAAAGACAAAGAGAAACAACAACAACAACAACTTAGTAAATCTCAAGATTTTACCATACCCCCTAACTCCATACTACCAGATATGTCTGCATTTGATCAGCATCTCAATGCACCATCAGCTGCTGTGGATCTGAACAGTCTACAAGGACAGGCCATTGCAGAAGCCCTCGAGAAAGGAGATCTTCGAGCAAAAACCACTCAAAACCTTCTCTTGAAGCAGCTTCTGAGAGGACCACAGATATGTGCAGCTAACAGTGTACCGGCGGGAGTCGTACAGATGAGTGGAGAGAATGTGATGTCTAATATACCAACCAGTCAGCCTGGAATGCCACATGCATTGCCTCATCACCCAAACGCAGAGTCGCACCTACCTCCTCAGCGGCCTTTGGCTGGCCTCCCGATGTTGCCAGCACCACCAGGGACTCTAGCCAGGACTACTGACAGTTCAGGGTTACAAGACGACGATGCAAACATAAAGCTCACACCAGAGCAACAGAAGCAGCTGGAGATGGTGGAAAAGTTACCCTACGTCAAAAAGAATGGCAAACCTGCCGAGAATGACCACCAGATATTGATCGAGATCCACAGGAAGGGCAAATACTCCTCCAACAGTAAGAAGAACAAGGAGAAAGATACAGATAGCCACAAGAAGAAACACAAAGATAAGAAGAAGAAAAAGAGAAAGAAAGGTGAGGAGAAGAAGCCGGCTTCCTTGGATGATTTGATGGCGGCGCTGAAATCCCTGCCGATCCTACAGCTGAGTGAACCAGCCATCGAGTCAAATATCTCCATCTGCCCGTTATTTGGCACACCAGCAAATGGCGGACATCGTCTGAGGGGTAGCTATGGCAATGCCATACTGGAAGGTGTGGCAGATTTCTACGGTGCTCTGGTGAATGGACCTCTAGGCAAGAAGGAGTTGGCGAATGGCCCTTCAGCACTCACCGAAGATGAGAAGAAAAAGATTTCCAAGAAAGGTGAGCTCATTTATTATTTTTTGTCATTAGTTTGAAGAAAATTTCTTAAAATTGAGTTAGCAATATAGTGGTTAACTAGATCCATGGTAATAGAGTTTTTGATTGTAATAAACAAAATCAAGCTGCCTTGTAAGGCTGGCCTGGTTAAAGGTTGGGAGGTTACATCATTTATCAATGTGTCACAGTTAAGAAAGTTAGTGTAGTAGCCATGATTTCATAGAAAACGCTTGAATCAAGTAACAACTTTATGTCTTATAACAAGGTATGACTGCATTACATCCTGTTTCATTATCTCAATGGAACCCACTACTAAGCATGATGTGGTACTCTCTGCCATGATCTGGTATTGTCATGGTGGTGATGTGTCATTATCTTGTTACTAAACCCTCCCCCCCCCACCCCACCCCCTCTCATCCCTTGCATGTCACCTGCAACTTCCCTAAAAATTCTTGAAAATGATCAATTGTTTTGATCGGAGATGGCTCTTTCTGTTTCTATTTCTATTGTTTAGGTGTACAAGCTCTGACAGTAAAAAGTTCAGAGGTGACTGTGATGACGGGGGATGAAATCATGCAAGAAATGCAATCCCACCAGAGGACCATCACTCGCACCATTAACCATGCTTATACCGGTCGGGGAAACCACTCAAGTCCCCTGTTTGCTCTGTCTGCAGCATCATCAGAGGCAGGCAACATCCTGTCACAGAGGAGCGGCACCAGGACCCTGGGTTCCACCACCCCCGGAGAGATCGCACCTTCCTCATCCCCAGAGTTGGAAGAGGATGAGCCGTTGGAGACTGCAAGGATGAGAGGGCTGAGGCTGATAACCCGGAATGCGACTGAAATGGCGATGATGGCGAGGGCTGATTCACCAAACATTCCAATCATCAAACCTACTCCAAGAAAAGGTACCGGTCACATTCTTTCTCTTAATTCTAATAAAAAAGTAAAATTTAAAAAGACAAAGTGAAAAAGTGTGGAAGTAACATTTGAACAAAATGTTGTTAAGTTGTAAGAATTATTTGGGTCAATACAGAAGAATTAGAATCAATAATCTCAGCAACCTATGCTTCTGTACCATATGAGACACTGGTTTCTAATTTGGTGGTTCCTAGCCAATAGTATTACCTCCCTTTTCTTATTGTCTTAAAGTCAGTATCCTGCTGTTTCCTTAATTTCATAATTCATAATTGATGGGAACACAGTATGTCTTTCTACTGAGCAGAAGGACTCAAATTCAAAGCACGGTTCCATTACAGTTGCCAATATACATAAGTGGTTACTAAACGGGATAGGGCACTGGTACGATGTTACTCATTAATCGCTCTTTAACAAATTAGTGACAGTCAAAATAATTTACAAGTCCCCAATATGCATTCTTTTGGAGGCTTTTAGGAATTGGTTCAACTTGCTTTTTTTTGGGGGGGGGGAGGTGGGGGGGGCAGTAGGGTCTCACTTTGGTTCAGTAATGTAGTGTGCATTAGCTTACCACAGTCAGTCCACAATAAGAACGAACACCAAATCCACTCAGTGTCCTACTTGATAACAAACATTTGAAAGTGTTATTGTGTTCTTCTCCTCTTGAAGGGAAATCGCCTATTGGATTAGGGAACACAGTCAATGTCTGCTTAACCGTGGGAAGTGCAATGAATAGCAACATCAAGGAACTGCTTGGATCTATCTCCAAACTCTTGAGGGTCATAGAACCAAAGACATACGAGGTCATCCAAGGAAATGGAGATAAGGAGTGCTTTGGAGTCAAAGAGACAACAACAGAAGTGCCCAAACCAGGTGAATTGTCTATTATCTATCTCTCTCTCTCTCATGATGTTCTAGTTTCTCTATTTTGATGGCTAGGGTTTTCTCTATTGTGGTAGGGTGAGGGAGGAGGGAGGGAGGGAGGGAGGGAGATTTATAATCTGAGTACTTGATTGAGAGTTTGATTAGATGAGTTTGTGAAATATCTAGCAGTGGAACATGAGAAATTTAAGACAACAAGTTTAAATTGCAAGATGTTACCATGAAACTGTATTTCTGGGGTTGTTGTATGGTTTACCTGATGTTCTTGCATTGGAGTTATTATCTTAACTTGATTTTTCCATTCTTTTCAGTTCCTTCTATAGTCGATGTACCACCCGTAGAGGTCACACCGCCCACTGCCATGGAAGTGGACCACAAACCTGGCACGCCACCAAAACCTCAGGACGTGGCCGGGGCCAGATTCTGCAAGCACTGCGACGTCATGATCGTCGGTGAAGGTATTCACAAGGTCACCGGGCCATCGGCCGATTCCAGTCACACTTTCTGTAGTACTACATGTTACATGCAATACACCATCTCACAGAGAACGCAGTTACAACAGTCAAAGGACACTGTCACTAAAATATTGGACACTCAGAATAGTGATGGAGACAACATGACCCCACCACCAAATGTCAATGTTCCTCTATCCGGTTCCTTACCCACGTCACCTTTACCTTCCGCTCTTTCACCACGGACGTCCAGAGCCTCGCCAGCGATCCCGACCGTGGCATCGCCCTCAGTGAGCACTTCGCCGCCGGTAACCACGTCACCTGAGGTGACCATTTCCGTACCCCAACCTTCGGTAAAAGTGATTCTGCCAAGAGTTGACTTGAAGGAGCAGCAACAGCTGCTGAAAGAACCAGCAAAGGAGGACACAAAGACTAAAGCTAGCCTAAGGAGGAAGACGGCTCCTGGTGATGAGAATGCTGTGAGTATGAATACCCACCCTACAATGGAAGCCTATGTGTAGTCAAGTTAAGACTTCACCTCACAATGGAAGCCTATGTGTATTAAAGTTATAATTCACCCCACAATGGAAGCCTATGTGCATTAAAGTAAAGACTTCACCCCACAATGGAAGCCTATGTGTATTAAAGTTATAATTCACCCCACAATGGAAGCCTTTGTGCATTAAAGTAAAGACTTCACCCCACAATGGAAGTCTATTTGTATTAAAGTTAAGACTTCACCCCACAATGGAAGCCTATGTGTATTAAAGTTAAGATTTCACCCCTCGATGGAAGCCTATGTGTATTAAAGTTAAGACTTCACCCCACAATGGAAGCCTATGTATTAAAGTTAAGACTTCACCCCACAATGGAACCCTATGTGTATGAAAGTTATAATTCACCCCACAATGGAAGCCTATGTGTATTAAAGTTAAGACTTGTATCTAACAATATCACATGGGTTAAAGGGAGTTTTCTTTATCACACAAGAGCTTAAGTCTAGGTATGAAAGGGAAAAGATAGGCTCAGTTATTTTTGGACAATGTTACTGTTGTCAAGCTTGTCACAGTGGGAACCATATTACAGGAGTTGACAACCTAAAAAACAAATTTTCAAAACACTCTGCTGAACAAGCACTGTTCCTGTATAATCTAAATGGACCTTAAATTCTATATCAATGGGGCAGTAAACAGTGGAAGCCTCTCTTCCCCTCACCCCTCCCCTCCCCCCCGTCGGACCCCAAACTTCTATTTGTTCTTTAAATTTGGAGAGGAAAGAATGACACGCAGTTGTTGTAATCTCATTCTGTTGGTTGAATGGATGTCTGATGAACCCAACAACTGGAGGACCTTGAAATTGTTTCCTACTTCCATTAAATATGGATCTACCTCTCAACCTTATCAGAAATTCAGTATTTCCAAGTTTTCTCTTTGTTTTGTTAAAGTAAATGAGTTATGTGTTTATCTGTACATAGCATGATTCTTGTCAACCACCAATGGATGTATGCGTATACTGGATGAGACAAATGCTACTTTGTGCATTTATCACTTTGCGATATGAGAGACAGCTGTTGATTATGGGGATATATTATCAAGTATGTTATTTCTTGTTTGACAGCCACAATCTAAAAAGATAAAGATGAAAAGGTGGAGGAAATGGAGCATCATGATCTCTCCAACAAAGAGACGTCAACCTCCTAAAGAGGAAGATATCGACGAGGTAAGATCAGTCTTAAAAAGGTTTCGACCACTCGTAGATCCTTGCTCCCTCGATACTAAATTTCCTTTCAAAAGGTTATTAAATTTTTTATCCTCACTAGTCATATTTCATTTCCAAAAAGTGGCCAAAAAATTAGCAACTTTGAACATTCAGAATTTATCCGTTTGCATGTTATTTTATCTACTGTAAGAAAAGTGTCTTCTGGGTGGCAAAAATGTAAGTAGAATCAAATTGAATGGATACTTACTTACTGTTTAGTTTTCATTTGTTGAATCCAGCCTATAGAATGTCTTAGTTTGATCAATTGCATTGTTGTGTTGTGTAATATCCGGTAGGTGTCATGAGAAAACAGAACGAAAGGCTTTTGTTAAAGTCTATCGTTTGCTTCAATCTTCTTACAAACACCAGAAGTGCTTGATATTGATCGACATACCTAATTTTGTTTGGACAGTTGATGAGGAAGCTAGGGACGTCTCTACAACCGGGAAACACCTTGGAGGACAAGAGAGCTTGTATTCTTTGTAGCGGTGTCGGAGACGGGGATACAGATGGTACCGCCCGTCTCTTGAACGTGGACGTTGGCGTCTGGATTCATCTCAACTGTGCCTTGTGGTCCGATAATGTCTACGAGACGCTCAACGGTGCCCTCATGAACGTCATGAACTGTATTAAACAGGGCAAGTCGTGCAAATGCTGCTACTGTTGCAAGGCTGGTGCCACTGTATCCTGTCACAAACAACGATGTTATAACGTCTACCACTTTGGTTGCGCCATACAGGATCATTGCATGTTCTTCAAAGATAAGGTATCAGTTCTTGTCATTGTTTTATGCAAATTTGTCTCCTTTTTGTGGAACATTTGTCGTTGTTTTTTATGGCCAATCTTTATAGTACATTATTTCAGGATCCGTTTGTTGTAAGTTTGAAAAGAGAGAGAAATTTCCTTGTGACAAAAATTGTCCACCAGTTATCCCCAATAATAATAATTAATAAGCACATCATTTCAAAGTAAAGTCGTAGTTTCCAACTGGGTAAAATTTACCAAGTTTGTTTTGTGAAAAACTGAAACAGATTATTAAGATAAGCGTGAAGCAATCACTCTCAGTGGTATCATCATTAGACAAGTTTTTGCATGATATAGTCAGATGATGATAACGTAATGGTTAATAATTTACTTTATTTATGGAGTGTTTAATCTTCTCTTCTCCCTCAGACGATGCTGTGTCCGCTTCATGCTCCGTCCAAGGCTACCGAGAATACCCTTGATACCCACGTAGTGTTCAGAAGAGTCTATGTTAGTCGGGACGAACACAGACAAGTGGCCAGGTGAGTGTTACAAAGGAGGAGTAAGTCAAGGCAGTCTGGGATGATCCATTTTAGACTACCTGGATAACACAAGGTCGCAAATATTGCTATATATGCTATTAAGCTACCTGGATTAGGAGAGGTTACAAATATTGCTATATATATGCTACTTAGGCTATTTATATTAGACAAGGTCACGATATTGCTATTTATACAACACCTAATTATATTCCGGCCATTTGATTGGTCAATTGCTCGTCGATTGCATGCAAAATCCGCTCTATTGCACGCTATGAAATAGAACCATGCGTTATACTTTTTTGATAGCACTTTTTTCAATGGTAAGAGAGCAGAGAAACCTGTCTGTTCAAAACAATCTGTTGCATGAGTGCATTTTACATCCAATTATATCCAAATTTCAAGGTGTTGTATAAAACAAATAATGAATGGTTTCCATTCGTGCAATAGTGCAAATATTTCATGAGTTGAAAGATGTAATATGTTCCATTCAACGAGGCGCAGCCGAGTTGAGTTGAATGGAACATTCCATCTTTCAACTCATGAAATATTTGCACTATTGCACGAATGGAAACCATTCATTATTTGTATAATATGCTACTTAGGCTACTTATATTAGACTAGGTCACAATATTACTATATATGCTACTTAGGCTACTTATATTAGACAAGGTCACGATATTGCTATAGATGCTATTTAGGCTACTTATATTAGACTAGGTCACGATATTGCTATATATGCTATCCATGCATTGTCTGTGTAGACACAGAAGTGCAACCAGTGAAGTAGTAAAATGTTAGCAATTGAGCATATAGAGGAGAGATTGAGCAAATAAAGGTAACACATGTTCATATTATTGTGTTTTAATCTCTTGTTTTTTATTTGCACTGATTTTTTACATCTCCCCAACATTTTCCACCCATTCACGTCTATAGTAAAGTTAATTTACATGTGTAAATTGCAAGTGCCTGCATGCCTGCTTGCATCATTAATATTAAACTCAATTGTCTAGACTACCATCTTAACGGATGAAGTTTTTTGCTCTTTCTCAACAGTATTATGCAACAAGCTGAGAGAACACACACCCTTCGAGTTGGAAGCCTCATCTTTCATTCCTTGGGCCAACTTTTACCTCATCAAATGCAAACATTCCACTCCTCAACTGCCATCTTTCCTGTAAGTCATTTCTCAGTAATGCCGTACCTAATTTGTTTTTTTATAATTAGTCACTTTGGAATGGTAAATGTTTCTTAATTTGTTTGTCGAGTGTCGGTTTTGTGGTGTTTTTCTAAAAGAGAAAACACATCTGGCAGTTTGCTTTCACTTTATTGTTAATAATTTGTGACATGAATGCATTTAACATCAGAAGCAGAGGGTAAAGTAAGCTGGTCTTTCACATAGAAAGGAAAACCCTTAAAATGTATGACATGTGAGCTAATTTGTAAAATGTGAAGGAAATGTTGTACATTTCACACAATCGTTTTAGGAAGTGCTAGAAGAACTGAATCCTGGGACTAAAAGTCTACTGTGCACCCCACCCTCTTTACTCTGTAAATCAGCTATGCTCTAAACAACCAGGTGCCATTCATTAGAGAATATTTTCAGATTGAGGGACTTATCGTGTCAGCTTCTGTCTCGATTTTACAGATATTATGATACAATACTCGTTAAGCTTATTAAGGAAGCAGGTTTCGGTCGTGTTGAGAAGAAGCAGAAACTGACTTTGATTCCCCCCCCCCACCCCTCCCCCTCTTTTTTTCTTTGATAAATAGGTTTTATGATTTTCGCAACTGTTTTCCCTACAGGTCGGATATGAGACTGTCCGTCTGTACTGGAGCATGCGGTTCACCAACAAACGCTGCCAGTACTACTGCAGCATCCAACAAGATGATACCGGCATTCCTTGTTTCATCATCAAGGTGGTAGAACAGGGCCATGAGGACCTGCTACTGCAGGACAAAACACCAAAAGGTAACAAACCTTTTACAAATTGAGAAGAAACAGTGGCAAATTCTGACCAAACTTACCACAATACTATGTGTGACTGAATGTTTTGCATAAGATGTTGTAAACCAATTGTCTTGACTTCTAAAATGTGACTTGTTTCCAATATGTTGAACTAAATATGAAGTGCTGCATGTAATCTCAGCTATAAAAGAAACAAACAACTGTTGCTACTTAATTGTGAGGTTGAACCTCAAGACATGTCACTTTTTGTTCGGTGGTGGAGGGAGGGGGGGTGAGGAGGGGGGTGGCATCTGCCATTAAAATATCACAGTTTAAATGTCAATTGCCATGTTTGTAATTTTATCATTACGTCTCCCATTCGTTAGTTCGAGACCTCACCTGAGCATGTTTGTTTCTTTGCAGCTGTGTGGGACCAGGTCTTGGAGCACATTGCCAAGTTACGTCAGGAGGCTGATATGATCAACCTTTTCCCTTACTATCTGACCGGTGAAGATCTCTTTGGGTTTTCCGAGCCTGCCATCCAAAGAGTGCTCGAGTCTGTAAGTCCTTTATGGATATATATATATTGGTAACACTGCTAATACATCTCTGTAGTAGTATCTGTAACCTATTAATGTGTTAATCTTTGTTGTTGTTCCTTTGTCTAACATTGCTCATATATGTTCTTATATTATGATGTCATGTCATCTTTCTTTCTCCAGCTGCCTGGTATCGAGATGATCCAGAACTACTCCTTTCGATACGGAAGATCACCGCACATCAATCTTCCTCTGGCTGTGAACCCGACAGGATGTGCCCGGACCGAACCTAAGAGACAGGCCAGGTTTAGGTTGGTATTTTCTGTCAGAGTTAACATCTAAAAGAATGTTGAAGGAACAAGAGAATATTCAAACAAGGTTACATAGCTAATCGATTAGAGAGAGAGAGGAAAGGAGAGAGGGAGAGAGAGAGAGAGAGATTTAATACAAATGAAGATAAGATGTTGTCATTTCTTGAATGATACCTTCTAAATATACATGCAGCAGTTGTCATTTTAACATTTCCATCCATTCATGGAGATATGAATCCACGACTGGGCATGACGACCAGAAGCAGCAAATCTGGATTCCAGGGACATATATTGTGTATAATTTGCCAGAATTCAGAGAAATTCCAGTATAGATGATATGACGGCATATTACTACACTGTCAATATGTGATGGATAACATCAGTGGCGTAGGAAGGTACTTTTGAGTGGGGGGGCTGAAGACTGATGGCCGGCCTGGGGGAGGGGTCTAAGGGGAGTTGGAATTTTTTTGCATTTCCAGGTGGCCTCAGATGCAATTTGGTGCAATATAGCACACTTCAACACCCACTCCATTTTGTAAATAATTTTGCATTTTCACCTGGCCTTAGATGCAATTTGGTGCTCCAAATGAGATTTTTTTCTGCCAAAATGTTCTCAGCAATGAGGGAAGCGGGAATAGCATAAATGAGTAAAATGACGAATGTTGTTATCATTTATTGAGAAATGAAAAAGGGGTTTTCTGACTTGCGAAGCGGGGGGGCGGAATGATACTTCCGCCCCACCATATTTTTCACTGGGGGGCTGGCGCCCCCCCAGCCCCCTGGTTCCTACGCCCTTGGATAACATCATTATGACGTGTTTATATGGTTCTTAATGTGTCTCACACTAATCACAATGAGAGAGGCCAATGTGGTTGTGGTTGCATTAACTCTCGCAGTTGATGAAGAAAAAGCTGCAATAAACTTAGAAGTTAGGGATCAAACCTCCAAATCCTACTTAATTTTAGTATCAGCTAATATCAGAGGATTAGATTATTACAACTGGTTTCGATGTTAACATATTGATGATTAACACTATGTGGATGCCATCAGCAATGTAAAATGGTCAGGAAAATGTTAATACCGATCACAGCAAGGGCGTAGGAACCGGGGGGGGCTGGAGGGGCCCCAGACCCCCCAGTGAAAAATATGGAGGGGCGGAAGTATCATTCCGCCCCCCCGCTTCGCAAGTCAGAAAACCCCTTTTTCATTTCCAAATGAGAAAAAAAATCTCATTTGGAGCACCAAATTGCATCTAAGGCCAGGTGAAAATGCCCCCTTAGACCCCTCCCCCAGGCCAGCCATCAGTCCCCCCACTCAAAAGTACCTTCCTACGCCACTGGATCACAGTATCGATAAAATAAGTGTCTGTATGATCCACCTATAAGGTATGGGACCAATGATGTTGACAAAAATAAATGCTTCTATTTTTCCAGTAAATTCCTTCCAGTAGGGTGCATGTAATTGTCCATATCTTTGCATGTAAATATCCATAGGAAATGTTCTTGTTTGTATGGGTATATGCAAGCAAAGTTGTTTATTGTTAATGTGAATGCAGTCTCTATCAGATATATCCTTAACTTACATCGGGAACTCCTTACCTTCTTCTGAACAAATTACTTATGCAACTCACCAAACCGGGAGATAATAAGGCTTCAAGTGAGCTGAGCGGATGCGAAACAAGCATTAAAACCTTCGATGTAGACTTGCAACTGAACAGAGCAAGTCACAGGAAAAAGAATGACCAGACCAGGGCACCGGATCTGGTCAAACAGAGCTGGCTAGACCGGCTGCCCTTGGCAGGCTACAGTATAGTTGGTGGTAGTTTGTTTTTGTGAGTTGAGCGCCGATGGCACGGGAAAATGCAGAAGTAATTTGTACAGAAGGTAAGTCATTCCCTCGTAAGTAGCCAACTAATCAAGTGGGGATAAATTCAGGTGTCTGTTGCTGCTTGGGGTATGAACTAACACCACCGGATGGCTTACAATGTCACAAGAAGACCTAATGATCTCTAACCCCTCCCTCTCTTGGTATTGTTTGCTGTTACAGGCCTCACCTTCTGCTGACCAGTACTATTCCTTCCCGGTCCAAGTCTTGTTTATCCGAGGGAGACTACGGGCCTCTCTACAACAAACTTTTTGTCCACACTAAGTCATCTCAGTACAAGAAACTCAAGACGGATTGGAAGCAGTGTGTTTACTTAGCCAAATCAAACATACAGGTAAAAGATTATTCTGGAAACAAATGGAAGATAGTAATTAAATACTTAGAAAAACGGTAAAACAAACTCCAGACATACATATCCTCAAAGTTTTTGAAGAGTCCATGATTCAGTATGACAACAGTTGGCCAAACTTATCCCAGTATCAGTGCCTATCTTCAATCGTGATAACTGTAAGCATGCGTGCTGATCATCAGTTTTACAGTAAAAAAAAAATCTTCTTTTCATGGTTCCTAATTCCAGTTTTGTCGATATTGATAGGCATAAAAGCTGCTGTATTCTGGAAACGCATTCAACCGATTAGTTGGATGAGTGGCACCATACAGACTGATAAAAGGATAAATAAATTGTATTTGTTATAACAGAGTATTCTACTTCATCAGGTAGTGTCATTTGTATGTATATCTGTTTAGCCTTAAAGGCAGGAGAGTAGAAGTTTTCTTTTTCCAGCCATCGTCGTCCAGTAATGATATTTGATTCATTTGTTGATATCCAGGGTCTGGGAATGTACGCTGCCACGGAGATAGAGAAGCACACCATGGTGATCGAGTACGTCGGCACCTTGATCCGAAACGAGACGTCTAACCTCAGGGAGAAGAATTACAACGCGGCCAACCGAGGGATCTACATGTTCCGTATCGATAACGACACCGTCTGCGACGCCACCATCAGCGGTAACGCCGCTCGCTACATCAACCATTCCTGCGACCCTAACTGTGTAGCCGAGGTGGTGACCTTTGGCCCCGACACCAAGAAGATCATCATCTTCTCGAACAGGAAGTTAGTGAAGGGAGAAGAGGTGAGAGAATACTCTTACATAATCAAGATGACCTCTGGTCAGGTCACTCCATTGTTAAGTTGAGTGAACCCTCCTCAGTCAGTCGTTTTACTGACTCAAGAACAGGTCGGTCACGGTTCCGCTGTCCGAGGGGAGAAATAAAGCAAAGGTAGTTTAGCATTTCATTATGGAAATGGCTGACATTGTTTTAAAACATGGTTCTAAGTGGTCGACATTTATTCATTACAACCGGAACCCAAATGCATGAAACTAATGAATTGGGTAGAATAAGTTTCTTTGGTTAATTTTCAAGCAAAAATTGATGTTGGAAGTTATGATCAGTTTGTGTGAGTTTTTGATGACAGTTGGTTTTATATCTTTGTTTTTATATGTTTTTATTTGTCTATTTATTTTTCTCCTCAGCTCACCTATGACTACAAGTTTGACATTGAAGATGATAGACAGAAGAAGATTCCATGTACTTGCAAGGCACCTAACTGTAGAAAGTGGATGAACTGAAAGGTAGCAACTGGTAGCTGAAGGAGAGGGCAGCAAACCAAGGAGGAGTAGGTGTGGAGTAAGTTGGAACCACATTGTCCAGACACAACATGATATCCCACGACCAGGACACTTGCACCTGACCTAACGTGACCTTTAGAGTTAACATGCTTGAATTTAAAGTACCATACAGTTACAACAAAGAGAGAATATTAGGCTGCTCAGATGGTAGCTGTGAGGAGAAAGGGTGGGAGAGAAAATGAGTTTGAAATACCAAATAAGTATGTTTGTTCGGTCCCAGTCGCTGCACAGGACCTCACGGGTAACGACAGCTCCTCGGTCTTTGTGATAAGACTAACAGCTTCTTCATGTGGTAATAGTTCAACATTGTGTTAACAGTAGTTCAAGTGATGAGGTGTGATGGAGTTATCATACATTAAACAAATCTCTTGAAGGAGGAGGAAACAGTGATGGAATGAAGAAACCAGATCACTTACTAACTATAGACATATAAAAATCATCATAATATTAAGTCGAGTCGATGAACTCATTCATAGTGCGAAGATAACCGGTAATATTTGGAAGACCTGTTATATTTGCTACCGGGGACGAATTAGGAAGAAATACATAGCCACGGTGACATACAATCAGTATAAAGTTAAAGAAAATAAAAACAAAGAGGACTTTGTTATTTTCCCTGACGGGTATAGTTGTTAGAACCTATACAATGTGTTAAAAACAGAAGCTTAGTCGTTACTACTACAAAGTAATGGAAAAGCGATAACGAGAGATAGAAAACTGTCGTAGAGTCGAGTCCTTCTCTTACTAGCGATGCTCATTGTTACGCATGATCAAATGCAGATTGAGACCTAGGTTGTCGTTAGCTGTTCCATAAATCCCTGGCTGAATTTGTTATCATTGCAAAGATCAAGTCAATTCTCAGAATGATATTCACGATGGGGGAGGGTTATGAGAGATTGCTGAATTACGCTAAATTTTAGGCCAGTGTCATCGATCGGCGAAAGATTGAGAAAAAAAACCAAAAGCCAGATTCATGAGATCATTTTGGCTATAGGTATTAATTGTGTTTGTTACAGACACATTATAAATTATTGATAGAACCTTTAAGAGAATGGGAGTGATTACAGAGATTATCAGCACTGGTAACTGCGAGAGGAACCCTCGTTCCGGAGGATGGAGAGACCGACCAGAGGGAGGAAGGGAGGGAGGGAGGGGCTGACTAGGTGAAGGTTAGCATATGCCAAACAAGAAAAACAGAAAAGAAAGAAAAATAGTAGTAATTCCGTCTCTCCTCCTCCTCCTCCTCCTCTCTCAACCCTCTTGTTGTCTCTATACCTTGTTACTAACGAAGGTTAACATAATTTATTAAACCCTCATCAAAGACAATAATAATCATGTACATTTGTAATTTTCTTTTCCTCCTTTATTATTTTTTTTTTAAACTATATTTAAAACAAAATTTAAATGTTCAAAAAATGTAGTAGTGCTAATTTTAAACTTTATATAATAAATATATAGCAGGATGTTTATTAAAATTACATCTGAAGGAGCAATACTTTTTGATACAAAATCCCTTACGGTTCTTTCATGGGTGTCATCTCCGAGTATCTTCGTCAAGTCGTCTTATATTAACTGATACTATATTGTTATTATTATTATCATTGTTATTATTAATATTATTAATATCATTATTTTTATTAATATGATTGTTTATTGTTTTCGTGCCCCCTTTTTGCTGCATTTTTGAGTAGTCGGCTTCAAGTTTGGCAAATGCTTACCTTCACCGGATTTAAATTAAATTAATGTTTCATTTTGACAGACTCTTATTAGAGAGAGAGCACACATCGTTTATTGGTGAATGTGCTCACAATAGATATTTCTATTTTGCTTATGTTTGCCTTGCTCTGTCGATAGTAATGTTGTAGGATGATTATAGTAATGTAGGATTCAAGGAAAGTTCTACCTTTGCTTGTCTGGTTATGTCTGCAGTCAAGGAGGAGGGGGGGGGAGGGAAGGGGCAGGGTGGTGTTACACTATGAGATCGAAAGTTACTACCTTGTACAACTGAAAGCTGCAGTTTCATTTGATGGTTCTAACTAATATGTTGCTCCGACCAAGCCATGTACACATTCACACATGACTAGATACCAATCAAGCTAAGAGGTCTATGTGCCTACTTTGGTTGCATAAATGGGGTCCTTTTTGTTTCATTTGCCAACCGTAATGCCTTATTCCATTATTCCTGCTTGGAATTCAGTAACCTTACATAGCAGATCTTTCCATTACACCATTGAGTTCATTAACGATAGATTGTTTCAAATCAAGCAGAATAAACTGTTTTAATCATGAAGGAAAAAAGTAATCTGAAGAATGATATTGATCTAATATTTATAATATTTATCGTTTATTGCACCAATATCACTGGTAAACAACCACAATAAGCTGTGATACACCCGAGTGACATTCCCTATCATATAACTGACATATCCACCCTCTCCCCCTCCCCCTATCCCCTGCTCTAACTTTACCCCATCCCTTACACTGTTGATATCACTCCTAGTATTGTTTGGTTTTGCCCTCCTTTATCTGCTTATATTTTTCTCATGTCAAGTAATGTTTATCTCTGGTATTTTTTTTTATTTGGCTGTTTCATCTGATTTTCTGTGGTTTTTTCTATTTCATTGTTTTTTTTTCGGTTTTTTTTGTTGCATAGAAAGGACCAAGAGTAGAAGTCAGCATTTAAAACAATGTGAATTTCTATCAGTAATAATAATTTTAATAATAATAATAAAAATAATAAATTAAGTTCTGTATAGATATTATTTGAGTGCAAAGTAAGATTTTCTGGAACTGACTTCATCCAATTTAGCTGAAATTCTATTCAAGAGAAGGTATATTTTGTCCGGATTTTGGGTCACCAGAACATTAGTATTTGTTTATTATTCATTCTCTTTGCTCATATATATATTTTAAGTATAGTAAAAAACCACTTGGAGAGAGTTGTACAAAGTCCTTCTGTTTGGTTAAAGCAATTTCTGGACATATTTTATTTTTTCTCTATTTTTTTGGGACATGTTTTCCTTTGCCATGTTTCTTATTTTGCTGTGTTGCAAATTACATTGCCAGATATGTCAATCTTGTGAATCATGTAGAGTATCGCACAGTCCTGCCATTTCAATTTCCCGCAACCACCTCCTCCCCCCTCCTCCCCCTTAAAGACGAGACAACCTTCTATGCTGCTCTGATATTATTAGTCCAAAACATAACAAAAAAATGATGTCAGGACATTATTATTTGTACTCACTTTTTCAAAACAGTAAATAAGAGTGTATAAACATCTTCTGATATATATTTCTCTATTAACTCAGAAGAAAAACAGAAGAATAATCAAAATTTATCACCTCTTTAATTTGTAGATTTCAATGTGCAAATAATTCCCTACTGCAGAAGTCCTTTGTAGATTTTCAAAACGTATTTTGTATGATATTAATCTCCTTTTGACCGTTTACTTTGCCTCCCTAGTTTTGCTTATTATTTTATTTTTATTTTTTGGTTTTTCAAGCACTGACTGCCAACAAGCTCAAATTAGTTTCCAAAAAAAGAGAGAAAAGGTGTACAAAGTTTATCATAATGCTAACCAACTTTGTTTGTACTCAACTGTATTTTTTTTTTTTCCTTTTTTTTGCAGAAATCTCTCTGCATAACACATTCAAGATGAGCAGTTAGTTTATTTCTAATTTATTTCCCTAATGTCTGGATATTGGATGATTTTCCCTCTACAACTTATTTTTTTTTCTTTCTTTCTTTCTTTCTTAGCCTTACATCTAGATCATGTATATATGTGGATATTCCTAGAGTCAGCATGTGTTGTGTTCTTTGTACCTATTCTGTACATAGTCTTGATAATGATGTGGATAAAAACAAAAACAATCATTTAATTAGACATTTTAAGACAAAACAACAAAAAAAACATTACAATATGGTGCTCTGGTAACTCGAGACGAATAGCAATGAACTTTTTAACATATTCTGAAAAAGAGTGAAGAGAGATAGAGCAACAGAAATGTTTTGAGTTTTTTTTTTCGGGGAAGCAGAGAGGGCTAGAATCATGTATGATGAAAATATCAAGAATTATTACTATTAAAAATCATTTTGTCTCTTGTCATTTTTATGTCTGTCGTCTGTTTTGTCGTAGTTACTCTACAAAGTTTGGGGTCAGGACGCTATTGTGCAAAAATAGCGTAATGCACATGCAAAATGCACATGCAAAAATATGAATATTTAAACAATTGGCTGATTAGTTGTGTCTAGAAGCAATTTTTGGAAATACTAGTTAATGGAACTTGAATTGCTATGGGATTTCAGTAATCAATAGAAACATTCAACCTGAACAATGCTCATAGCTGGTTTAAAGAGTGGTACAGTGGGGGCGCCAAAGACATTCCATGCCTAATGATGCCAAAATTCGCATCTGGCTGTGCGAAATAGCCTCCCATTAAAACAGCAAGCCATATTTAATCCATAGTATTCAGTCTGAAACACTCACAGATAAGATACCTGTCCATAAAGATGACATCAACATGTTATCCAAATTAAACCAAACAGTAAAGTGCACGATTAAAGACAAACTACAAATTTTGAAGGTAAATGGTTGCATGCTACGTTTTCCAAACATATTCCAGGTCACATCAGATTCGGTGAAGTAAACTTGATTATTGTTCGGTAATGAACTTATCTTCTGCTGGAGTAGGTCAAAAGTGGTTAAAAATTAACCTCGCCAGTTGAAATGACAATATCTTCAGCCTTGATTCTTAGGGTAGGTCATTATTAAAGTGGCACTGTGTGTTTGAACAAAGAATTACATGGTCTTATTGTCAGTCTTTATGTGTGTCTTATTTTGCAATTAATAGCTGGCATTGTTCCTGGTTCGATTGTACCAATTAATGACCCTGTGTACTATTAATACAAGTGAAGATTACCAAACTGAACGATGAAAAAAACATACAATTTGGAAAGCTTTTTTGAAAATAACCGCCCTTATTATACACGATAGGCCACGCCTAAAAACACAGTAGCTATGAATATGCAACGCTTACAGGAACCTCGATCAGCTGATCACTATACTATAAAAACCTGCTACCGTACTGCCTATAAATTCATTGAATTTGATGGACGATAAAATGGTAAGTTTGTTGAGCCTTACAGAGCGTTTGAGATTGAATAGTGATTCTTGATCCGTGTGATCGAGCCAGAAAAGAACAACGCAAATTATTTTCCAATTGATTTAACCTCTGATTTATTGAACGTCACCATTCAGGTGATTTTAAACTGATGTAGTACTGATGGTGTCTTTACATGGTTCTTTAACTTATATTATACTGTATTATAATTAAAAACAGAGAATTGAGAAGTTAAGAGAAAGACGACAAAAAGTATCTATGAGATCAAAAGGAGAGTAGGTAAAGTAGATTAAGTCAAGTTAGGAGAATTAATTAAGCAGCACATGAAAGCTATTTAACTGTCAGTGCTTTCCAACCAAAGACCTTCTTTACCCACCTACCTACCCCCCCTCTTCCCTCTCCCCTTCGATGGCCCCGATCCACTCCCAAATAATAAGCAAATCTAGGGCCATGTCGCAGATGTGGTAATGGTTACATTCTGAACGATACTTGAGGTACAAAGCGTTACTGAATCAAAGTTAGAAAAGGGAACATAAATTTGACAATTTGATCATGCTAGATATACGTAAACATATATGCAAATACACATTCTAAAAAGTGGAAAGTCATGGTAAGTGAATGAAGGCCTGTATATAAAATTGAGCATAATATTTCAGCTGAAAATAAAATAAGCAAAAAAACAGAAATGTGTCCTGAGATGATGATAAAAGTAGGTACACCTTATTTCAGTGAATACCGTCCAAGGCATTTAATGTCATGGAAGACCTACTACAATAACTCTGTCGCACTCTTAGCCACAAGCCAAAAGTGACAATATCATATTTAACTTGATAACATTTGTTCAGGAACTTGTCAAAGAAAACACAAATCAGATGTGAGAAAGGAAAGCTTAAAAGTAATACTTTCATGTTATCGTAGAGAAACTGACTACTTGAGTTGTCTTAAATATTAATGTCAGCTGCAGAATAAAGATTGATAATCGGTCCAACAAAAGAGGATAATATTGATAGTTTATAAGAAAGAACTTTTAATCAGTACCAACTTAGTCAGTGGACAATGTCTTTAGCAATCAGCTCAACCATAGGAATGTTTTCGAACAAAATAAACTCTTTTTAGTTAATTGTATTAAACTGTTGTCCATTATTCACATATGTATTTATCTTAGTTATCTTATAACCATCCATGTGTGTTTGTCCTGAAATATAGCACCAGAATAACAGATAACTAGGAATGTACAAACATCACTAAGCTCCTTGCAGAGGAACAATCATGAATACCTCTAGGGGGAGGGGGCTTTATCTCCACAGAATAACTTCAACATGTGCTCCCTGCCCCCACCCCACCTCCCCCACTGGCAGACAGAGTATTATGAAAGATCTTTAATTGTGGGCAGTACATAAATATGTAACATGCGTATGGTGTACACCCTAAACAGTCAAAAGCTCTTTTTGATTGTTTCAAAAGTTGCGGCAAAGTATAGCACCAGTTTGTATATACCCACCCTCCATTTTACCCAAGTTTTTTCAAAAGGAAGAGCATAACCCCCCCCCCTTCTAACCCTTTAAACAACCCCTTGGACAACTTAACATCTTAACATGAAGGAATTTGTTGAATGCACCGATTAATACTGAGGTCTTGACCATATTGCACTTATGTATTGTATCAGTCATCTTCTCGTAGGACTGTTGTTGGGAGTTTACACCAACCTCCTCTTCACTGTAGGGAGACCTTGGTGGTGTTTGGTAGTGTGAATGTTGTCAATCCAGCAATGGTAAGAAGCAGGGCTACGGTGAGGAGAGGAACAGAGCAATGAACGTGGATGAGCACCCCAAACAGGAGATTACCAGCGATTGCACCGATTCTGTTCAACACAGACTGGACTCCTAGAGCTGTGGATCTGAAGATTAGGGGAAACAGCTATTGGAATGAATTTAGATGCCAAGTTTACCACACATTTATGAATGAGAGTTGCTATAATATCTTTACATACTGCATGCAAATAGAGTTAAACTTGACTTTCGTAGCCAGCTTTCTTTCATTGTCACACATTTTGGTTAAATTATTTATGGGTTGTGTTTTTCTTTGGGGGTGGGGGAGGGGGTGGGGGAGGGGATGGATGGATGGATGGATGGATGGACAGGGTGAGAATTCTGTTGCTTGGATGATTTCAAAACTTCCTAGGAATTGATTAAATGAAAAGCTGCCAAATATCAAAAACATGCAAGAATTAAAGCAAAGTATTTATGAGAGACCTACCATCACCTTCCAGTGTCAGCTGATGGTGAAGTGATTGTGACAGGAGGGGGAAGATGAGATGGAGATAACAGGAAGAGGAAATTGAGAGGGATATGAGGGGAAGATGAAGGGGAGATAAGGGGGAGATGAGAGGGAGATGAGATGGAGATGAGGGGATATGAGAGGAAATTGAGAGTAAGATGAGGGGGAGATGAGAGGGAGATGAGAGGGAGACGAGGAGGATATGAGAGGAAATTGAGAGGGATATGAGGAGATGAGGGGGACATGAGAGGGATATGACAGGGAGACTAGGGGGATATGAGAGGAAATGGAGAGGGATACGAGAGGAAATTGAGAGGGATATGAGGGGGAGATGACGGGTAAATGAGATGGAGATGAGGGGGATACAAGTAGAGAGATTGCAGAGCTTACCTCAGATGAGTAGGATACAACTCCACTCCCAGGACATTCAAGGTGTTCCATGCTATCACAGATGCTCCTCCGAAACTGAGAGAAGTCATGAGGACTTGGATGCGGGTACTCACGAACCAGATGAAAAATACGCTGACACCAGACAAAATGAGACTAAATGCTGAAAATCAGAAGATAGAATCAGGCATGATGCCATTCTTATTAAAAAAGCCACCATCTTTTGCCTAATATGCAGTAACCTTAGAAGTTATAGTAAATACTTGATATGAGACTTCAAATACATTATTAAAAAATGTGTTAAACTTCTAGGCAAAATGACAAGATATTTCGTGTATTCCTTGCATTGCACTTATTTCAACTGGATTCTCACCAGAGATGTAACATCACCAGATCTGAATCAACTTATCAAAAATTGTGAATTGCAACCAAATTTCTGGTAAAAACGAGGTTGTGACTTTATTAGTAATTCAACATTATGTTTGCTTTCATTTCTATCACCTATATGCCAGGCCCCCTCCCTCCCCTGCCCTATCTGCACTAAACTCTGTTGTAAGATATTAATCAGGTTAACTTTTCAGAAAACTTGACTGCTATATAACTTTTGAAATATACTGATATATAACTCTTGAAGGAAAACAGAAAAATGTCATCAATTCAAAATGTTCCAGATCTTTAATCAAAAACAATTTTCCTTAGAAAATAAAGTAGAGTTTATTTGGAAGTGTATAATACAAGTATACATTACTGGAGGTTTCTTGACTTGATCATTTTATTTCGATAGAAAAGAGAGAGAATAGGTATATATAATTCCATCAGAATAGGTATTTATATCCATCAGAATAGGTATATATATCCATCAGAATAGGTATATATCCATCAGAATAGGTATATATATCCATCAGAATAGGTATATATCCATCAGAATAGGTATATATATATCCATCAGAATAGGTATATATCCATCAGAATAGGTATATATATATATCCATCAGAATAGGTATATATATCCATCAGAATAGGTATATATCCATCAGAATAGGTATATATCCATCAGAATAGGTATATATCCATCAGAATAGGTATATATATCCATCAGAATAAGTATGTATCCATCAGAATAGGTATATATATCCATCAGAATAGGTATATCCATCAGAATAGGTATATATATCCATCATATTACCCATCAGAAATCTTCTTCCGAGTCTATCAATAAACAGTATCGTGATGACGTTGCCAGGTAAATTTGAAAGCGCTGTCAAAAAGGCATCCTTGTACACTGCTACACTGTCGGTTGCCTGGACTGGTACTTTCCCCATACTGCAAGCAGTGCCGTTATTATATTCAACTTCAGCAAAGATTTGAGGAAACCACATCCACAATCCATAATAGCTGAAACATTGAAGAAATTGAAATTATAATGATATTTGTAATATATTAGGATAAAGAAGGCAATTTTTCATATCAACTCTCCTCAGCTGTTATGTTACAAGGTCACTATACTAACAAGATCACGATACCTATTATGACACCTGGTTGTGTCTGCTACTTAGAATCTCTTGCCACACAGGTAGACGAGCATAAGAGATCATGTCAGCATGTTGTATTATAGACACCTGGTTGAGTCTGCTACTTAGAATCTATAGCCACACAGGTAGACGAGCATAAGAGATCATGTCAGCATGTTGTATTATAGACACCTGGTTGAGTCTGCTACTTAGAATCTCTAGCTACACAGGTAGACCAGCAAAAAGATCATGTCAGCATGTTGTATTATTGAAACCTGGTTGTGTCTGCTTCTTAGAATCTATAGCCACACAGGTAGACGAGCATAAGAGATCATGTCAGCATGTTGTATTATAGACACCTGGTTGAGTCTGCTACTTAGAATCTATAGCCACACAGGTAGTCGAGCATAAGAGATCATGTCAGCATGTTGTATTATAGACACCTGGTTGTGTCTGCTACTTAGAATCTCTAGCCACACAGGTAGACCAGCACAAGAGATCATGTCAGCATGTTGTATTATAGACACCTGGTTGAGTCTGCTACTTAGAATCTATAGCCACACAGGTAGACCAGCACAAGAGATCATGTCAGCATGTTGTATTATTGAAACCTGGTTGTGTCTGCTACTTAAAATTTCTAGCCGCACAGGTAGACCAGCACAAGAGATCATGTCAGCATGTTGTATTATAGACACCTGGTTGTGTCTGCTACTTAGAATCTCTAGCCACACAGGTAGACGAGCACAAGAGATCATGTCAGCATGTTGTATTATAGACACCTGGTTGAGTCTGCTACTTAGAATCTATAGCCACACAGGTAGACCAGCACAAGAGATCATGTCAGCATGTTGTATTATCTACAGTAAATATGTTCCTTTTATGAAATATTGACACTTTTGCACACTACTGAAACATTTTCACAGCAAACCACTCATATATTGAGAGCGAAAGTTGTTATTGTCAGTAATGCAATTATATTTGTCTCTCTAGAATAAACAATGTGAATAATACAGGATTTTAGCCAGGAAGCTCCCCTCTTTCTAGCTTGGGAACTTAGTCCTACATCGCAGACATTGCCATATGTCACGCATCTAAATATAGCACTATTAAAGTTCAAAGAAGAAGAACTCACACAAAATGGAAACTAACAACTAAGTGAATTGTATATTAGAAAAAAAATTCTAAAAACATCAAAAGATTAAATACAGTAATTATATCCCTTTTTGTTTTGTTTCTTTTAATCTCTTACCCAAATGACAAGCAGAAAACAATAGCCATCAGAGCAATACTGATCCTCAACAGTGGTGTGTCAAAGAGCTGTAGAGTTGTGTTAATCACTTGTACGACCGAGGATGTTCTGCTTTCACTTCTTCTCTTGACTTTATTTTGAGTTTTGCTACTAGAAATAAGGTGTTTAATCTGTGTGTAAGAATACAACAAACAATAAAAATCCTGTTTGCAATTTATACTCAAAATAAAATAAACTAAAACTGTTAGCAAACTGCTTATCCACTAGAGAGCCTGTGTAATAGAATGTGTCTCTTTGTCCCTCCACTGTTTATCTCCTTTCTCTCCTATTCCCGTTGCTTTCTTCTCTCCATCCCTTGTCTACTAATCCCCTTTCATCTATCTCTTTGTGTTCACCATGCTCATTAACCTGTCTGTATTCTGTGCGTGTTTTTGCCCCTTCTTTTACAGACTTTATACTCACATAATCTTATTTCACATCGCAACAGTTAAAAACTCAAGTATAAATTCAATGAGTTTGTTATTCTGTGATGATGGTATGATTTATTTCTTCTTGCCCAAATTGGTTAATTATTAGCATGATCAATTTGATGATGAAATAATCTTTGCCACAATTCTAAATTGTACTAAACACTTTGTTCTTATTATTAATGCTACTACAGGGGATTCAGGATGCTAGAAAATTAATACAGCTGTTCCAAATTGTTCCTGGATTTAAGACTGATGTCTCATTTTTAAGGAAACCTCATTCCATCCGACTTAATTTTAAACATTGAGTAAGAGCATCATACCATGAAGAACAAATTACTCCTTAGAAATATCAATATAACCCTGTTTTTTGTAAAGAAAACTACACAAATTTTATATCAGCACCAATACAGAAACTCTTGATAACATGCTAGACTTAATTTATTCAGAAGAACAATATATATTTTTCTCCAATACTTTACCATAGCAACAAGTCTCAAGACATTAACGCTATATAACCTCTTACTCTGTATTCCTTCAGGTTGCTTGCTTTATTATTTCTTCGGTATAACTTCCTCAGGACAGATAGGGCTTGTTCTTCCTTCCCAACCTGCAACAGGTTGAAGAAATAGATACAATTATTTTAACTTCACTGATTTCTTTCATAATAACCAGTACTGACCCCCAAAAGCATTACCAGTACTCCTTACGTGTGAATAATTGGAACAAACTTCTACTGAACAATTAACCCTGAATATTTTTTGGCGCAATCGTTTCTTCTTCTTCTTTTTGACCCTTTTTTTTCCCGAAACATTATTAAGGACTGAGACATAATCGTCTTACCTCCAGAAGAAACTTTGGACTTTCTGGCAAAAACACGAAACTTATGGCTGAACTTGCAGCTGGTAGGACACAAACGGCAATAAAGACACGCCAACTCTGGTAGCTGAATTTTTCCTGTTTGTAGCCGATCTGGCTGGGTATAATCCACCAGGCTAGTCCAGCCGTTAGTATATTACCCAGCATCCAACAGGTCGAGAGGGCGCTTATCATAGCACCACGATGCCGAGTTTGTTGGAATTCACCAAAGTATGAAAACACAACAGGTATGGTGCCACCCACCCTGCAGCAGAAATACAAAATAGAAACTGTCAAATTAAATGTTATCTAGTTGCAGTCTTTTTACCAAAATTACTGCTTTTGTCAAACCATTGCTATATTTCTAGCAGAATGGGAGGTCTACAGTTGTAAAGGTTGTCAGTGAAACTGTAGAAAGCAGGCAGAAATTTCCCTAGTAACTTACAATTAAAGTGTACCATATAACCTCCATTATGTTAGACAATTCCAAAGAAACCCTAAGAATCCAAATTTAATGTGTCTTAGTTAGACTATATAGCCAGTTAAGCCATGACTGCACTGCAGTTTAAATAGCATTTATATAAATGGTTACAAATCAGGATTCATCTGAAAAACTGCAATCAGTCGATAATCAATTAGAAATTCTTGGACAATCTTCAGGAACTTTCTCTCAACCTGATCACATTTGGTAAACGTGAAGGCCTCTCCACTGGCTGCTTACCGGGCTTTTGTGTTAAATCTTAGTGTGTATGTTGTGCTTGTTATAGCTCCCTCTCTGTTCTCATATTTTGAATCATTTAATGTTAGCAACTACTACTTTATCTTCTACTATCCTTTATCATCGGTGAAACTGCTTTTTACAAGCTTCAGCTTCCATAAATCTGCCGCACCTATATATTGTATTAGTCTACAGTATAGTATAATAGTGACACAAAGTGGACTGGCACAAAGTGGACTGATAATTTAGCGTTTAAACCCATGATGTCTATTAATTCCTGCATCTGTTTGGCATTAGAAGACTCTGACTAATATCATTCACAAGACATCCTGAAAGTTTATTGAGTCCGTTAAGTTTATTGAGTCTGTTAAAGTTATACAGTTCTAAAGCCAAAATGGTACGTTTCAGAACAAAATTAGAATGATATTAGAATGAATTAGAATGGATATAATAGTACAAATATCTAGAAGGAATCCCTCACCCAACACCACTGAAGAAACGACACACTAGGAACAACCAAAACGACTGAGCAAAGCTGGAACAGAGTCCAAAGATGGCATTCATTGCTAGGGAGTAAACCAGGATACCTTTACGTCCTTTGATGTCTGCTAGAGCTCCCCACACATAACCACCGACCATCATCCCTGCAGAAATAAGGGAGCACGTAGTAGTTACAAGCTGATGGAGAAGATGATTATAAATAACATCAAATGTGAAATAAAGAGTACACCAGGTGACAAGGAGAGAAAAGAAAAGAGGCAAAAATGGGGTTATATAGTGATACTGTGGCAGGTGGTTTTCAGAGGTCATCTGAGCCTTAACACCCCCCCCCCCCCCAAGAGTGATAAAAATTGCTTTAAAATAGTACTTTCAAAAGTATGACCCTTTCTGACCTTATTTTATTGATATTATTTTCAGACATCAATGAAAGAAGGACAGAAAAGGGTGTTAATAAAGTGCTTATCCTTTGAAAGAAGCAGTTTAGCAGCCTCAGCTTGGAAAAACATCATGCTAAGATAAAAGGTCAGGCCATCTAATGTTTTAGATTGATAAGTGTTAAATTAGGTAATAGGATATCTCAGAAAGGGAAGCTGCTGGAAGAGTGGTACTGTACCTAACTGCTTGCGATAATGAAATAATTGTTAGATTCAAATATCAGAAGAACTTTGGAACTGTAAAACACACAGTTTCCTTAAATATTATGGGAGTGGTCAACTTATGAAGGAAAGTAAAGACAAAGTCTCACCTATAAATATGATCGAATTCAGAATGCCTTTGTCCACATCAGAAAGACCCAAATCCTTACTGGCCACAGGGAGTAAAAAGGAGACACTCAAAATCTCTACAGAGTCGCTTATCTGTGCCCAACCGCAGAGAGCCAGGAGTAGAAAATTAAACTTTCCAAACCCTTTGAAAACAACATGGAATATTATAGCAATTAGTATTAAATACTGCATGTGACATCACACTGCATTAACAGTACAAGACAAAGGCAACCCATATGCAAAACATGTGTAGAGCATTCATGCAACATCTGATGCCCCCCCCCCCCACCTCCCTCAATAGGTGTATAAAGGGGACCCAATACAACTTTTGAGGCAAGGAGTACCTGTTCACCAGACAAGGTTAATTTTTGAAGGACATGGACAAAAAAAAAGTCAGGATGATAGAGTGGGATGAACTTGAATGTGGAGATGGAGATCCAGGGAGATGACTAGGAGGATGAGGGTATTTTTCTCATACCTTTGTAATTACACAACTGACAACAGCCACAATATTCCATATGGAAGAAGTTTGAAATAATATTTACTGAAAGCATATTATTCAGAAAAATCAATTGCAAATGAACAGAAAGTACAAAACCTGTCTTAATAAATAATGTTTTGTATATGCCCCATGCAAACTCAAAGTAAAGGCATTGTCACAGGGTTGTAAGGGGTCCTTCCTTTAAATATACCAAACATACTGGCTGGATATACTCTCCCAAATGACATTCGTCACCACTCTCAGGAAAAGGTAATGTAACAGCTCAAAATTTATTACTTAGTCCACTTACATTAATTACCAAATTCTCTGTCTCCACACAATTCCTCCTTCCCTGCCCCCTATCCCCCGTCCCTCCACCCCATCCCAGAAAGAGAAAGATGAAAGCTTGCTGTGTTTTTTGTTAATACCAACCAAGGAGATTACAACTGCATTATAATCTCGATCCTGAGCCAAAGTAGACATTCTATAATATTTTGTCTAACCTGTTTCCTTGAGAGCAACTTCATAGTTGGCCGATGAAGGATTCTGAAGCTGTCCTGAAAATTGAAAACCAATCATGATAAATTCATCAACCATTTTCCATAATTTGAGCAATTTTGTTAGAGGATATTTAGAGATTTGTAGTTGTTGTGATTTCCTGAGCATTGCAGTATTAGAGTTTAGTTTTTTCCTCAATATAACACAATTGATCAAATTAAGTTTAGACTGTTTCAGAACATGAAATATTTATTCCATTTTATTCCAAAAATGATATCTCTGAGAGAGTTTTTACGTTACTAGTAGTCACATACAAAGATCAAATCCGAACTTTTTAAACTTACAGATCTGTCTTTATAATTTGAAAGATAATTTGACTAGAAAAGCTTCTGTACTGAACTGCATTGCTTCTCAGACACTGGTATTTGATCACCTGATAGCAACCATGCATTAAATGAAAACCATCCTAAATATCTGATTTCAAGAGTTTCAATGCTTTCATTATTGAATTTGTGTCAGAATTATTTCATAGCAAAGTGTTCAAATTTTTTAATTTTTTATTTGTGCTTTGTTTTAACTCTATTTGTTTGTGTGAAATGTAAATAATGGAAGAAATACCCACATACTATTCTTTCCAGAACTTTCATGTTGTACTTGTTATAGTTGCATTAAAACAAAGGATTGTACTTTAACCCAGGGCCAGTTACGATCATCTAAGTGAACACTGGATGCAGTAATTCTGCTCTCTTCAATAAGCGTTTTAATAGGTCCCAGTATGCATGCATGACTCCATTTTTATTAAACGTACCATCATGGAAATTGCCTAATATTTTGTCAATGTTTGTCAAAATACAAAACAATGTACATGTGCATGTTGGTAACTACGTATTGCAAAGACTACAGATAAGAAGAAATTAGAGAAAGTTATTCCACAATGAATAACCTTTGCCAGTTCAAAGTTGTCATAATTGGACCCACCATGCTATATAGTACTAGATTGCATACTGTAAAATCCAGTATATACCTATAAACATAATGTTACCTTAGTCCACGTACTTTATAGTATCTCACTAGTAATGATGAAATTGAGCATACACTTTGAAATCGTATACTGTGGGACTCATCATTTTTTTGTAATATTGACGAGTCACTGTAAGTAGGAGCCAACCAAATGGTAATAACCACATAATATTAATTAGAATGAGGGGTATCTGGGTAAGTGTGCATATAGCAGCCTCAAAGTGGCACTGCAAGTTCAACCATGGAGGTAAAACAGTTTTACCTCCATGTTTGAACCAAATGCAAAATGGAGTGAGCTTGTCACTATCTAAATACTAACTTAGGGAAGAACAGGGTGAAATGAACTAACTACCTGTAAATTCTTTGTTTTCGTAATTTTCATCACTACTGCAACCAATCAGATCTGTTGTCTCGTCGGTACTAATATGTACGTTGCTCATAATGCAATATATATTCCCAGCAACCTCTGGTAACTGTGGTACATGCCTTCGATCGCTTCACCACTGCAGAAGACCAAACCCGTTCAACTTATGCAGAACACCAGCTAATGCAGTTTCAGCTGTTGCTCATAAGCTTTACCTACATAGAATATTCATGCTAATGCAAATATTTTATCCAAGCAGATGATTTACTTGATAGATTGGCAGTACTTGAAAATGTTTTGACACATCAAATGATCGCGTAGACTTACATGCAGTATGCAACTTGGCTATTATCACTGCTTCGTTCATGCTCGGCGGCGCAGAGGTTTGTTCACAGACAGCTGATGTACACAATTAACCAGGACCACGTGAACTGTGACCTATTTCAGGGATCGCCTCAAACTGTTTCTCAATTAGAAATCCTCTGGGGTGTGACGTGTAATTGCACTTTCATACTGTCTGTCCTTTCATTTTGTGCAATGACGCGCAGATAGTCTGACAGCATTTCATGTGGCGGTCATTTCAAATGAATGAAATCATGACAGTATTATGGTTTGCGTTTGCAAGGGGTAGTATAATAACTATGGTGATATTAATCAACAACTTTGGTATGGAATTTGTTACAAATTGTGACGGACGTCGGCTGAAAGTGCCGAGAAATTTCCTATTCTTGTCCCATGATCACGTCACAAAAGTTGTCTGTGACTGATTGCTCATGTACCAAGACTCCTAACTCATGATCGAAAGGAAAGTATTATTTTAGTTTCTTTCAAAATTGAATTGAGAATTCGACAGTAAACTCATCATACACGTCTCTCGGTGGTATAACTGCCATGTACTTCGGACATCATACCTGCCTTTCTATGCGTGATGAAGTGGATCACAGCACGTGGAGTGTGATATCATCACCGTAGTTTTCTCTCATGTAAAGCTTTAGTCAAGGCTTTCCTAAGTACTTTTCTTGTTCTTAAATCCAGGAACGTAGCTAGACTTCTGTTTTTATGGGGCCAACCCTTTTCGGCAGGTGGGGGGATCTGAATTTTTTTTGTGAGAGCAAACAAATATTTGGGCGGCCTAGCCCCCCCCCCCCCCTCCCCTACATCTCCAACTTGTGGCAATGCCACTGGCTTTATTCTTGAAATGTGACACCGTATGTGGAGTGTTGCTTAGCTTACCCTGTTATCAGGATGTCTGAAGGATTTCCTGAATACAACTTTTATAGTAAAGTTGTTTTGGTGATATACCATAACTAAGTATAGACCGCCTTCAGTTCCTCGGATTTTAGTCACCACTAAAAGTTTTGAATACTAAAATTGTCAAAGAGATATTCCAAAACTCTCCTAACTAAATTGTGTAAAAGCAGGGAGCTGCTACTCTAACGTAAAAGTAAGTTGGCCTGACGTTTCGATCCTAGCAGGATCTTCTTCAAAAGGCTATATGACAAGTAACAGTAACAGAAGGGACATAAACACGCACAGAATACAGACAGGTTAATGAGCAATGTGAACACAAAGAGATAGATGTAAGGGGATTAGTAGACAATTAAGGGACGGAGAGAAGAAAGAAAGAAACCAACAGGGAAGAGGAGAGGTAGGATATAAACAGTGGAGGGACAAACAAATGATTAAGGGAAGGGGGTAGGGAATAAACTGAAGAAGGACAAAGACAGAAAGGTGTGGAGAAAAAAGGGGGGAAGAGAGCTATGAGAAGAGTAGTGATGGGGAGGGGGACCAGGGGGGTTATTATACTTACAAATTTATTAAATTTGAAACTTTGTGGCAAACTGTCTATAGCCAATTTTGGTGTGGTGAACCTGATTGATATTGTAGGCTGCAGAGTGGGGAACCAGTGAGTGGCTAAAGGCGTATATATTGGTTTTGTGTCTAGGATAGAGGTAGATGCAGGTTTGGCTTACTTCATGCTTATATCTCCACAAGCACTTAATTTCTCAATCAGCTTTTCCAGTAGCCAATCGAAAAAAAAACCATTCTGTGGTTTTAATTTGATTGTTTCTGTCTGCCATTTTAAAGGGAGCAGTAGTGTGTGTGCGTGTGTGAGGGGGGGGGGGTGTGCTTTTGCTCACGTAGGCTAGATTGTAGGACAAAAGACACAATGTTGTCGTCTTAGCATTACATATGAACACTTTACTATAAGCATGTTGAAAACTTGTGTAGGAGACAACAGGTAAACTATTGACGGGTATGCATGCTAAATAAATACTTACGCCCTCTAATTTGTTGCACTACCTTACAAGTCACTCAGCTGTATGGGCGCTTTCTCACCGGAGAGCGAATTGCCTTACTATGCATACCTCAAATTAACCGTCTTTTTTGGTCAGTATGTGAAGAGAATATAATCCCGTTTGACAAATCCATCAACATTACTCTATACGTAAGAGCGATGAGGCCAATGTTAGACACAAACTCCATCTATACCTTAATTAGTCATCTTCCTATCTGAGCCTAATTCCAAATATTTCGTTTTCTTGCTTGACATGAATCTATTTGTGAAAGTGCCTAAAAAAAGTACTCAGTTGGGGAGAAAGGCTCTTTGTGGTCTAAATTCAGTAGCAATTTACAATACTTTTTAAGGTAGAGCAGCCGTCTGTATACGGTTAGAGGTGTAGCCTATATACACAGTATGGTGGCTGTCATCGTGTCTGTTAA
This sequence comes from Apostichopus californicus, assembly GCA_020650975.1. NCBI lineage: Eukaryota > Metazoa > Echinodermata > Holothuroidea > Aspidochirotida > Stichopodidae > Apostichopus > Apostichopus californicus. Next base: position 106,745 of record JAIPMN010000521.1, read on the forward strand.
TTAAAACTCTCGCGAGAATCTAGGTAATTTTGACAAATTTCTAAAAAATGAAATCTGATCTAATGCATATAGACAGCGTCATATTGTCTTAAATGATGAAACATTCAGTACGAGATTTGATCTATTTCAGAGACACGCTTCTGAAAATTACTGAACCAATAATAAGGACACAACTGATAGGCCTACAACACCTTACACATTATCTGAGTCATTTTATCCTATACCAAAACAATATAACATAAATGATCCTTTTTTAATAGAAAATGTCGTTTTCGTTTCTTCTTTATGAATTTTTGGTTGTTGCTCATGCATATGCAAGTAGTATCAAGTTATACTGCACCAATGGAGGCAATTGTACAGTGAACAAAATAACGCGTGTATTGTCCATCGTTTGCCTCTAAATGGTCACTTTGAACGAGGAGATTTGGTTTAAACGTTCAGCTCCCTGGCGCGAAACGAAACTAGTAATGGGGTCAATAAAAGTATAAGCGACGTACACTCACAAGTACGGAATGGAGCGGCGTATAGTTCGCGATAGAGAGGCGTATAGCTGTACGGGATGGAAGCTGAAAGTTGCACATATTTCCTTTTTTTTCTACAGTGATTTACTTACTGGGACCGCGTGGTGACAAATTGTGTACCCCCCCCCCCGCCCCATCCTC
>JAIPMN010000521.1:107416-119752 GCA_020650975.1 Apostichopus californicus
CACATATTTCCTTTTTTTCTACAGTGATTTACTTACTGGGACCGCGTGGTGACAAATTGTGTACCACCCCCCCCCCGCCCCATCCTCGCCCCTCCTGCGCTCACCACCTAATCCACATATCTCCAACGAATTGACAGTTCGGCTACTTTCAGTTTGCGTTCATCTGATTATTATATCTCAATTTACCTCCATCGTCAATCCTCTGACCTTGCCATCATTTACCTCATGAACACAATGTGTATGTAAATTGCAAATGAAATTGTAGATAACATCAAAATCACTATACAAAACCAATACCATAATGAGTCATAGTCATTGTTTTAAAATGTTTGATGAGTAAAACCGTGATGAATGATATTGAATCATATGACCTTTTTAACTAACAATATTCCATTCTTAACCTACGACGTTAATGTGGACATTCTACAGAGGTTATTAATCGAGTCCCACATCTTCCGTCAGTGTTTTTATTTGCTTAATTTTCTTTTTCAAAAGTTCCTTCTTGTTTTGTTATAGTCACACCATGAAAATATGTGATATCATTCTTTGAATATCAGTTAGAACATGAAAACATTAACTGGGATGGATCATTTATACTACATTTGTAATGATTTTCGTATTGTAAAGATTTCACGATGTATTCCAGCAATACAATTTAAATGTTCTCTAATATTCTCTTCATAAGAGGACTATAATTTTCATCGTTAAATCTATTCGGCTCGACTGCTGAGGGGTTTTCCCGCACAAGGCGTGAAGCCCATCGTCATTGGTCAATAACTTATTACGTCATACATAGCTGAGAATAAAGGTGCGTTTTGGTAATTCCGAAACCAGCCAAACATAACAGTTCTAATTGTTTTTGTTCAGTCGATCCCTCAAATGAGGTCGACATAACACCAGTTCATTAGGGCTTTATATATACCGTTTGTAACGCGGTAGAGGCATCAAATTTACAGCATAAAGTCTAAAACTTGCAATCTTCCGTAACACAATCAATCAGTTGGTCATTATACCTCAGACCAAACGTACGTAAACGATAATTGTTAGTAATTTTCTTACCGCAATATGTAACCGCACTCGAGCACCATCAAGTATTGAGTGACTAATTGATGAGACCGACATTGGGGACGTATAGGTCTCAGGCCCTTTCCAGCACTCACCCGCCCCCCCCCCCCAACACGCACACAAAAAAATGAAAGTAGTTATAATGAAAGCATTTTAGATTGGCGAATTCCGCAGATCTATGGCGCATGAAACTTCATCAGAGAAACTTTAACCCACTAAACCTGCCTTTATCGGCTCCGACCGGTGGTAGACGATATGAAATATTTCATTAAACCCACGGGTCCACCGCTCAGTATCCAAATCCGCCCGCCGTTTACCCACCGGTAGACCAACTTCGGCCCACCGGCTGTGCGCTAGCAACCGAGCCGATCGAGGGACAAATCTTTGTACACTGTAGTCACATGCCGGTTTGCATTCCGCATATTTCTACGCACCGTATATTATTCAATAAAGGCCGTAAAACACGGCGACTATAATCTACCTCCCCTCACCGTCCACATGGCCCCTGTGACCCCTCCGATCCACCCTCTCCTTAAAAAATAAAAAATATAAGGAAACACACTCCGAATTGAAATTATTTTCGTTCGAATGGAAAGAATCCTGCAGAACTGATATTCCACCACAGCCTAACAGAAATTCATATCCCACCTCATAATTAATTACCCCAAATTTTCTTAATTATCATGAGCTGATAATACAATACCGCGCATTTGCAGGAGAACTGCCGCGCGCGATACTTAATGCAGCATTGCGCAAATACACACACACCTGGATTAGTGCACAACAAACGCCTGTCTCTATTACAGCGTTGAACATATACCCACCCGGCGTCTTTGTCAGTTTGACAACTCAAGTCGTCTGTTGTACTGTCAAAGTTCATTGACCATGAACTTCCGTTAGGCACAAGAATGACAAGTTTCACTGTATATGCCGGTACCGTGTTCTGAGTCAACCCGCATTCAGTTACAATATTAACATTTATTGTAAAGACCCACTGTGATCACCATGCTAGATCACATAAAACAGCTTAGTTGAAAACCTAAACAAGTGTGGAAGTTTCTTCTGTCAAAATTCTAGTATCGTTTGAGAAAGATGTTAGGGACTATCGAAAACTAATGCGATGTGAGCCGTCAATGAGATAAATACTTGCAGATTTAGTGTCAATGACACACACATAGTGTTATCGTGTCAATTTGTACAATGTACCAAGTCCCACAATACAACATCTAGAACCTACACTCTGCGATTTTCGTATCGGAAACATGAAACAAACATGACAAATTTTAAAATACACAAGACCCATCTATCTATACGATGTAAACGCGATCATGGAAAATTTGGAGTACTTGCACACACCACACAGAAATAATTATTACAAGCCCGCGGCCTGTACGACTATATATTGATAATCAAATAGCAACTTTTATGCTTTCTTTTCACGTGTCATTTCATGAAACCCTAAACAAGCATTTGACTTTTCTATTTAGTCCACCCTCCCGACAGAATTGATGTATTTTCCTTGGCCAATACGTCTAGCAAAACTTCTTTGTATATACTCCGTTGATTGTAGGGCTACTTCAGTTTCCTTTGTTCCCACCAACAGCTTTTAAAGCTTTTTCACGTTTTGTTTTGTTACATACACTCCATACAGTGTCCACTGTGTTCATGTATGTACGCACTGCATGTAATGACGTCACCCTCTGTACAATAATCCACATGCACACTTCGTTTATTTCTCAACTAAGCATTAATATCCGAAACCCTCGGAATTCTATCTCTTCTCATTTTGATCTTTATTGTGGTGGATTTTATGAGGATTATTGTACTATAACCACATAGGTGGTTGCTTTGATTCATCCTTCGGGGTCTGAGGTAAGTTTCATCTCATTTTTTTCATCTTTTAGAGTAAAATTTAGTCATAGAAAGTGTCAGTTTTTGTTCTCTTCAGTTATCTTCAAGTGCACTTTGTGTAAAATATCAAAAAGACATTTCCCGTCGCGGGTCTTGGAATTCCCACTAATTAATCAACCGCGTTGGTCAATAGTGATGGCACCTACGAGACATCTAATTTGTTTATGTGATAATTCCATCTTTTCACCCCATCATCAACGTTAATAAGGACACATGCTGTCCGTTTTTGTACAGATTTTGGGAATTTTTAAAATCACATTTTGTCTGCCTTGAGCGATGGAGTATCATTATCTTATTGTCGTCAAATGTGTTAAACCTCAGTGAGCGTAATGGCTTTGTTTGTAATACTTGCTTTGTACGATTCACACGGCCATTTTATCAATCTCGTGTAGGGCAGGACGTAAGGTTTATATGCTTAGTTCGCAATGTCTGTTCAGTTCCAAACTTTCTCCGAAAGTTTTGCTAGATACGATGTCATTGGTTTGTTGAAATTTGGCGGGGACTTTTGACATAGTAAACTTGCCTGGTCAACGGTCCCTTCTGATTTCACGGGACCTAAAAATAACACTCTTGGGTAACACCTTACCTACTCCCATTTCATATTATTAGCAAAAAATCATTCATCATTTTCAAGCCAACTTAAGTGATATTTAATTTTAAGTGAATAACAAAGTTGACCAATCTTGACACAGCTGCAAAAAATCATGAGTTCGACATGAAACTTCCAACTGTAAAAAAAATCTAGATACTTTTCATCCAGTCATAGACTATAGGCAGTGAAATTCAGGGCATTGATCTTTAATTCGGTGCAGCATTCTTATGATTTCTGACCTGCTTCACAAATTTTTGAACTATTGGTATCAGAAAAGTGAAAAAGAATGTCACCGCACACACTTTTGCTACGATCGTTGTTTTGATTAAGCGATGAAAACATCTAACCCTAACAATGTCATTCTCTTTCTAAACTACTTATAGTCCTCAACACGCAACAACTAATATTGTCATCCATATACTTACTATTTATAATGAAGTCTTAACCTTTGGTATGTAAACCATTACACAACGCAAACCCCATTGTAGAACAAAGAGACTGATTCACAGTACTATAACAGACTATAGCTTTTTACTAGCTATCGTCATATCATGTCTAAAACTACCTCACGCATAAATTGACTCTCGTTAGATCGCAACCATTTAATATGAAACAACAAGGCAAACAAAAAATGTAGTTACGGCGTTTATTACAATCAACCCGCTCAACGGCATACTGGATGGGTGTTTTTGAAATTCTCTCATCTTCGTCAAATTTCAACTCTGTACTGTCTGGAATCTTCAAGAAAGTCGTGTAGGATGACTTGCGGACACTCTCTGGTTGTTACCTGTACAAGTTTAAGAAATTAGAGGTACTATAACGCTCCTTTTTAGCGTGTTATATTTCCCGAAATCCCAAATCCAATATGTCGCCGTCTGACATCGTTTTTCTTATACTCCCTTTTATTTTATTGATAATGTGACCCTTGTTGATGTGTTTTCTTTTTCTTTTCGCTTTCAAAACGTTGGTGTTTCTATTCGAGAAATTCATGACTTTTCCGGTTTCTATGTGCATTGAAACGTAGCTGTTATTGTCAGCCATTAATTTCAGATTTAATCGGTACCCGAAAGGGTTTCATTAATTGCGAAACTGGTGAGCGTCGAGAGGGCAAAGTTAGGGTGAATAATTTTTTTTTTTCAATCTATATCATCCGCAGCGTAGCAAGCCTTAATTTATTACCATTTGCACTTGTTAAATATGAAAGGTCGCTCTTGGTTCTAGTGTAATGTAATCTTGGCACACACATATCCAAGATCTTATTTTTTTGTTAGCTGCATATTTTCGTTGTAGTTTAGTATTGGTTGTGTGGGGTTTTTTGTTACAAGGAGGGCTTGTACAGATGGCTCTCTGTGAGTAAAGCTGTTTTAATTGTCTGTAGGCTAGGAATGTTTGTGGCCTTGTGCTATTCCTTTTGTGGTCAGTAAATTTCCATATAAGGAAAGTTCTTACTTATTGCCCTTGTCACAGCACATTTTCTTCACTGGTTTGCATATACTTTACACACACTTTTGTGGAGAGGGTCAGTTCTTGTAGTGTTGGTTTAAACTCACATATATTTCTTTGATGTAGTGATATATGCTTATGGAAAATATTTTGCAGAGCCTTTCGTCACATTTGTTATATAACCTTTCAAGTTTCATGTATTTAACATAGCTGGGTTAAAATGTACCATCAAACACACATATCCATCAAGAAGTTTGTGGTCCTTTTTATCATTGATACTTAATGTATTTTAAAATCTTGGTCCTCATTCTAACCGTCACATTTGTCTAGCCTTTTAGACAATTCACAACGCCATTCACACATGTTGCATGAACTGGTACATGGTGTTGTTTGTTCTTAAATATGCCCTTCAACAAAATATTTCTGTCCACTATAATTTTGGTAATCCATGCCTGCTTTGCATAGACATGGAATGTTACTGAAGAATGCAAAGTTTACACAGTCGTCTAACTCAGAAGCAAAAATATTTATTTCACTTCTGCAGTTTAAATGTCATCATTAAGTCTATTTTTTGTTTGATTTGTAGTTGTATTCAAAGAAAATTGTTATATCATGGACAACCCCATAAAACTTACTGTAAATAACAAGCATTGCTAGCATCAGCATACTGTAGTTGCATAGGCCTTTATATATACACATCTGCCATCTCTACATGTTGGCTAGGTGGAATCAAATTTTACAAAGCTCTAGATGCAACTCTGGACTCCTTCCTTGTAAAGTTAAAATTCAGTAAACAGTTGCTGTCAAGCTGTGAATGTCTCCTCACGATTTTCTGTCCCACGTTCTGTGTCTCCTCTCAACTATTGCACTTTCGGATCCACCTGGACTACAATTACTTGTAATGTAGTTTAACACTGTGCCTCATCCAACCCATATCCAGATCAATGCCCACTTTTTCCTCTGTGCAACTGTACCCAATTTGTGATATCTAAAACTTGCATCTCATTCACTTGTACCTGTCCAGAACCAGTTAAAGGCATTGAAGACTCGCCCCAAACCGCCTGCCGCGCTCTGAAAAAGTTAACTTTCCGTTGCTTGCAAGTGAAGTTTTTCTCTTGTCGCTACAAAATGCAGACAGTAATGAAACGTGATACCTTGTTATCTTAAGCTGGACCTGAGATGTCCATCGCTGTACCGTTTGTACACTGTGCTGTGGGTATTGACCGCAGCTGTATGTACTGACTGTACACTAGTGTCTTATTACCGACGGTAGCAAGCTGTGTACACGTGTATTTTCTGGGATCGATGGTGGTGTTTAACACTTCTGTTACACCTCATTCGAAACTAGGTCAGATTACCGGCATTTGATGTTTTTTTTGCGCGAGTCTTCACACCCTTTAAGTTCTGGGATGGCTACCATATTGAGCTCTTGCAATTTTTTTTTCAGAAACCTCAAACAGGTCTTCACAAGTTGGTTTTAAGATGTCAACAAGAAGTATACAATACTGAGTTTAGTCTCCTAACTATAGGTCTATACAAAGCCCAAAGTGAAGCATAAATCCTTCTCTTCATCCTGTGAGAACTTGTTATCTCTGTTAATGGCTGTATCCAATGTAGTACTATAAATCTCAGTGTGTGAAATAATGTGTCATTGACACCTTTTCTTATACATGTGTTAGCCATGACAGAAGTACAGCATTTTTTCATATTGTGACAAAATCCTTTTAATGCGCAACAGATTGCCACTACGTTTTATTTTACATCCCACACAACTGATAGCCACATAATAGGTTTACTTTCCCTTAACGTAAACAAGACTGCCGTTTATGTTTTGTAAACTTTTGTCATCAGTTTCGGGGCATGTTTGCAAAACGTTCATTTGGAGCAGTACTACTCGTTTAAGATCAAACTGTGACCCCCCTCGTAGAGCACCACACCAAATGAACCGTTTTAGTACGAGTAAACTAATGAATCTGTAAACTTGACTTTGTAACAGTTGATGTGTCCAGACTCTCTTGCCACATGAAAGGGTCAATTTTAGCATGGTCAATAGGAAATTGGAAATTAACCATCGATAATTAAGGAAAAAAACATTACTTACCAAAGGAAAAAACTTAAAAAATTACTTAAGTTCCATAAACTGCATTTCTTGTGGGAGTTTAATGGTGAAGATGTTTGGAATTTTACCAAAATTGAGCACGCAAAGATCGACTAAGAAGGAAGATTATCTTTGGAACCAATTCCTACTAATGCTGCGAGAGAACTTTCCAACATAGTAACAGTTTCTCGTAAAGGCGAACATAGTTAATTAGGTGTGTATTCTAAATGACAATGATACAAAATTGGCATTTTAACGTAATAAAAAAAAAAAATTATATTTAAGATCCCCAGGTACCGTAGAAAATGTGTTCCTCTCTCTGTGCTTTTTGAATCATACTGAAAAGTAACGAAAAACATACATTTAATTCTAGTTTAAGTTACAAACGTATATAAATCAAAATATGGGAACAGCTGCCGACATGGAAGGTATATAGATAGCACCTCTCACGTGAGGTGTACTGTAAATATTCTGTGAGCTATATCTACCAGACTACCGCTAATTAGTATTTTCAAATTCAAAATATTAAGCCTGTTATAACAATGTTCTTAATTAACATTGAGCTGCTAATGTGTATAGCTGGCCGCACATTATTGTAAACATGTTACTAGTACTGACATACGTATGTTCAGTATGATTCAACAACAAAGGTAAGTGTTGGGATAACATATGTCAAAGAGAACAACTTTATAGTCGTGTGTGTAGTTATGAGTCGTTTGTGATACGTTGATGTGTTGTTCATGTTTGCTCTTGAAGTATCTTCATCATCTTCAGAAAATATACTGTAGAACATGGACATGATATATGACACAGTCCTTTGTCGTAATAATGTGTCATGTTTTTAGCATTCTGTACGCTCAGAGACAGAAATGTATTTTTATACAGAATCAAGTTAAAACAGCAGTTTGAGTTCATGTTGAGAAATGTGTTGATCGCAATCTTTATTAAAATGGCTTTAGGCAAAATCATGTGACAAATTCTGTTTGAATACAAACATAGGACTTCAGGTTAGTTTCATCCCTGAAATAATGAATAAAACATGCAAAAGTATGGACATTTTCCACATTTGCTGTTTGCTTTTATAAATTTGAATACTATATTATGTGACAAGATGTGATAAAATGTTGAGAATCAAATCAAATTCATTATTAAATTACTCTTTCTTTTAACTTTACTTGGTAGAATCTTCCAGAAAGCCAGTTCACACAAGAGTCTTAAGAACCTTGAATTTATTTTGCAATATTTAAAGTTTTAAGTGTAACTCTATATAGTACATATATGTAAAACTGTTGGCAGTTCGCAACTAGCTGCTCAATTTTGAGCAGACAATGTTTAATGCATGATTAACACTTAAACCAGGAATTGCCGCGAAGTTACATCAAATTTAGCTAATTTTTCCTTAACCTTACACACCTATTTTTCCTACTCGCTGGTACCATGATATGATTAGTGTGATCCTGGACCTTTGGGATGGATTTTTTCGTTTTTATCAGACTGGGTCATTCAGATAGAGTACTGAAGGTGAAAGGTCATGAACTGTCTGTCTTTTTATCTGGGTTACTAACCTTTACACAGAGGACAATGGCAATATAGGTCATATCGTACAGTACAGTACATACAGAAGCACTATGTAGCACTGTAGTATAGGTGTACTGTTATTTCAAGTGTCATGAATTTGGTCAGTCATGCTTGAGAGATTATTACAGGTGTGACAAATTTGCATATTTTGTGTATATCCAATACCAACATATAAATTTCCCATTGCAGTGTCTACCATGCATAGACCTATTGAACATATCTATTTAATACTATGATTAGCCCAGACTATTTATTCAGCCTGCAACTTATTTTTGCTTGAAAGAAAATGAGATATATGCTGGCATGATGGAACTTTGATAGCTAAATAGCAACAGACAACAATTGGGGCATAGCTGTATTACACTTTGTGTAGCGTAACTTTGGCTTAAAAATGTTCAAAAAGAGTTAATTGTGAAGTGAATGAAACATCAAAAGTAATATGGATCATTATTATGAGTTAATTTATTCAATGTATGTAATGACACAAAAATAGAATACAGTATTTTGTGAAACCAGGAAATTGGTTGGGCAATGCATGGTTATTGTGGACAAGTGTTCATTTACCAGGGGACAGGATAAACTTAAAACAATAACTCTTTCAACAGGCTCTAAATTACTCTGCTGAGAAATAAGAAACAAATTTGGAGATTCATGTCGGTAATTTTGTTTTAAAGCAGTTCATAGCTCTTTCTGCCCCTACCTCTGGTTACATCAGTTCTATTCTATTAATTTGATAGTCAGAAAATTCAGTTCTTCAACAAAGTTTAAAATGGCAGAAATAATCATCACTTTTATTCAACGATGTAGTTCTATTTACCATTTACTCTCCCCACCCACCTCCCGCCCACCCATTCAAAGTGTCTGACACTGGGTCATTTGTACAGGACCACTCTATTGCAGTACTGTATCTTACAAGTACTCACAGGTCTATCAGCAGCAAATAGTGGCTTATGAGGCCAGGTCCTACAAACCACACTGTATTATATGAAGAGGATTATTATTCTGTACACCTTGTACAGTACCTGTTTGATTCATCAATATTTAACACAACCAATAAAAGCCCTCCTTACTGTAGCTAGATGTATATACTATAGTTAAGAAAGATTTGATGTTTGTTATCTTTATACTGCAATGCACCTCCTGATCCTTGACAAGTCTACATACAAAGGAATCCTTTGTTTGTCAAAGATCTTCTCCCTTCACACTGAGTCTTTTCATTTTGAGGTTAGAAAGCCATCATTATGATTGCTATAAAGTGATTGCAAATTGTTAGCTGTTTCTATAGGACTTAAACTTTCAGAATCAATGAGCACTCTATGCTATTATCATTTTGCCCTATATATATGTGGTAGACTCTTCTGACCACTGGTTTCATTACAATTGTCTGAACTCCAATAAATCTTGCTTTCTCCTCCCCTAGCTACAATACCAACAACTCACACATCGTTTAGCTTCCAAGTACCAGCTTGTCCTGTAGTTTACAAAACTGTTCACCATTACACTTGTAATAAAAAAGCAGTACATATATATCTCTACTGTATATCCACCACAGGAAGTGTACTAATTTAAAATACTGTCTGGTAACACACACACACACACAGAGAGGGGTAGGTACATATATATATATATATATATAGAGAGAGAGAGAGAGATGCATTCTTTGTTAGTATCATTATACACTGTGGACACTTTCATCATTGATTAATTTTACATGTGTGACATATTCCCTCCAAGTTTGGCTTCCTTCTTTGTGCTGGAGATAAACACTGCAGACCAGGGCATGAGTCACCAATGAAATCATAAATTGGCTAGATGCTTTACAGTGGCAACTTTAGAAGCATTGTGAAGCCTTCAAAGACATTTTTATCTGACATTGGCAAGTAGCTTGGTGAATTTTTACAGTGTCAGATAGCGGGATGATATCCTTGTTTGAATAACATCTATGTCATGTTTCTTGCTATTCACTCTTTCCCTCTCTCTCTCTATGATGCAGTTGGGTGCTCTACTTCCATAGTAAGTAGCATCTGATTATTGTATGAGAAGGTTTATTCTCAATTTTCAAAAAATGCAATTTGCAAATGAGTGATACATGTATACATGCTAAACTGCAGTCCACTGTTTAATTAATTTTTTTGGTGTGTCGATGCTTTCGTATACATGTTCGTCGCACTACAAAGTCCACCGATACACAAACCCTACTTAACCAAACAAATTGTCATCCATTTTACCTAATTCTCTGTGCCATCTCGACAGTGAAGACCTTGGGAGTTAAACATAATTAAATTCTTATTTTTTTCAGCCAAAAAATTTGCAAATTGATGTTTGAGCAGGGCGCAGCCAATAAGATGATTCTAAATCATTATTGAATGAATTCCACTGCTTTCTCTCAAGGTTGAAAAGAAACTTTCAGAATCTGAAAAAAAAAAAGAGAAGAAAAAAACAAAAGAAGGTTTATCTGCAATTTGAGTTAAAGTAGAAAGAACAGACTTAAATTGAATTTCTATTTTTCTCTTTTGGATTGTTACGAAAAATATAACCCAGTGATTCCAATCATCCTTCACTATCTCTCCTGAGACAGAACTTTCCATGCTACAATTCATCGAAATATTTATGATAAACTGGAATCCATGATTTTGAAATTTTGAATGAAGACATCATAGAACAGATTAGTATTCAATTAATGATTCTTGACTGCCAGCTTCTCTGTCCTTGGAGGTAGGTAGATGTTACCTTTGACACATTTTCATGATCTCTGTAGTACCAACAAAATGTTTCCATATTGCTCAACATATTAAATTATACAGATCACACAGGTACTTCGTGGGATTCAGCAGACGACGACGTAGGGAATCCTGCCTAGACCCAATTGTTCGTTGCTTCCAACAGTTGCTTTAAGTTAAGATGAGCATTCTAAAAGCATGTTGTAATTTAAGTGATTTTTCTGAAATTAAGTGACAACAATCCTGATGACTGTCATTTTATGGAAACTAAGAAAGTTTGTCATTAGATTTTGAATCCCGCAGCAATGTGTTAGGTTGTTCGTAAGATTGTGTTAAATTGGCAAAATTTGACGTGTATAGTTCAGATATATTTCAGATTTCAGGCTCTCGCATCATTGAGTCTAGATGTGAAATCAGTTGGGAGATGTCGGCGATTCTGAAGTTCCTCTTACTTCAGTTACTTGTGTTACATGTAAAACTTGGAATGATACAAGCTAGACAGCAAACTGTTGTAACACTCTTTCTGTTTAATAGGTCTTGGGATATTTTCAGTTAATTTATCCATTAGCCTTCGGTATAGTTCGTCACACACTCCTCAAGCCTGAGCATGACATTGCCGTTAATACCAAAGTCTGTATTTACCTACCGTACCCTTTGGTAGTAACATTTTACAATCTTGTTCGAGTTGAAAGAGTCACGATAGAATGGGTTGTCAGAGCTGATTAGGTGGTGGATTAAATCAATTAGGAAGTCCCAGGAGGTAGGGATGGAGAGGGTTGGTAGGGGTGGAGGAGGGGATGGTTATTAGATAGTACTTACTAATGACCATCACAATCAAGGAGGAGAATGAAGGCGTAGTGTACACAGGTCTGTAGGAAAACGTGATGTAAGAGAGTTAAAATAATGTTGGTGGAAATGTACATACTTAT
>JAIPMN010000522.1:2271-20011 GCA_020650975.1 Apostichopus californicus
TCACTCTGTCATCAGTGTTATCAGTGATGTCATTTCACTGTATGTCATCAGTGTTATCAGTGATGTCATTTCACTCTGTCATCAGTGTTATCAGTGATGTCATTTCACTGAATGTCATCAGTGTTATCAGTGATGTCATTTCACTGAATGTCATCAGTGTTATCAGTGATGTCATTTCACTCTGTCATTAGTGTTATCAGTGATGTCATTTCACTGTATGTCATTAGTGTTATCAGTGATGTCATTTCACTGTATGTCATTAGTGTTATCAGTGATGTCATTTCCCTCAATGTCATCAGTGTTATCAGTGATGTCATTTCACTGTATGTTATCAGTGTTATCAGTGATGTCATTTCACTTCGTGTTGTCAGTGTTATCAGTGATATCATTTGACTCTATATTCACTCTGTTTTAGATATTCCACTTAACACAGCAAAATGACAATGTTGATGATTTTATCTATTGTGTAAAAGTAAGTTGGCCTGACGTTCCGATCCTAGCAGGATCTTCTTCAAAGGCCGAATGACAAGTAACAGTAACAGAAGGGACAAAAACACACACAAAATACAGACAGGTTAATGAGCATGGTGAACACAAAAGAGATAGATGTAAGGGGATTAGTAGACAGGGAATGGAGAGAAGAAAGAAAGAAACCAACAGGGGAAGAGGAGAGGTGGGAGATACACAGTGGAGGGACAAAGAGAGGATTAAGGGAAGGGGTGGGGTATAAACTGGAGAAGGACAAAGACAGAAAGGTGTGGAGAAAAAAGGGTGGAAGAGAGCTATGAGAAGAGGAGTGAAAGGGGGGAGGGGAGAAGGAGGGGGACAGAAGAAAAGTTAGTCATGTCCTTTCCTGAATGTTGAGCCCATGAGGTTGAATGGTGTGAAGGCGTTGCATCCACAGCCACTCTCTGCTGATTCGTACTAGGTCAGGACTGCTACCTAAGGATTCAATCCCCTGTAGGGACATGTCGTTAATGGTATGGTTGATTTTATCTATTCATAGAATGAGAGCGTTGACATTCATGCTATGGAGGAAATAATTCGTAATGCTATCCTGTCTGCCACCTTCACCACTGTCATACCAACTAGAGCATTGCCGAAGGATATGGCAACTTTAGCCTGGTCCAGGCAAAAACCAAGTCCACCAGGGGTAAGCAAATGGTCTTACATCAAATTACATTTATCTGGAAATTTAGCATTCCATTGTCACTTTCATTAATTTACATATTAGCAACTTGCGATTTAAGTAATAGATTACTATGATACAATTTGTACTTGGCGAACCTGAATTAACAAGTAATTAACCTTTTCATAAAAATTGACAATTTTATTGGTGCAAACAAGTATGCATGCACACAACAAAACTTCTTATTTTTATTTTAAAATTAGCCAATCAAATCATCTCTATCACGTGATGTCAGGCAATAAGAAGCGACCTGTTTCATTCATTTTATACATACATTGATGTACTAGGCCTATACTAGTAGATGTAACTGGGCCATGCATTTTTAGCAGTTTCCTTGACACGTAATCAAAACCCCCAAAAAGAAGAAAAATAAGTTCTAGATAGGAGTATACAAATATTCATTACATGTATTGAAGCTTTGTTAACACGAATGAGCTACCTTCTGTATATTATATGCAGCCTGTACATACTATTAGTATATTAACATAAGTTGGTGTATTAAATGTTCATAAAACGAATCAAACATGGCAAATGCAAGGTGTATAAATATAATATAGACTCCACTTATGCTATAGTCCTAACGCATTAGGCCTTCGATATAATCCATGATATGTTCCAAAATTTCCCTGAGTGTTCTCCAAATTTCAATTTAACGTGTTGTTCAAATTGACAAATCAGTGTGTAATTATTTTCTCTCATGTCCGATTCGTAACGACAACTTTATTGCATAGTCAGTCATTTCCGACTTTGAGCTTGGATTTAACGTAAACTGATGATAGTTTTAGTCATGATTTCTTTGTTTATATTTTAAATTTTGTTCAGTTAAGTTTTATTTTTCATTTTAAGTGTTTAATTTCTAAATGGTAAGTATTGCTAAATCAACAGATATTCAACGCAATATGCGAGCTCATTTTATGACGTTGGTATAGGACTATAATGCACTGTATTGTGTAAATTTATTTATATATATTATTCACACACTGGTACAGTATATGGGACGGTCAGTAATCTTGAAATTTCACAGGTTTTGCGCAGTACTGAGGACACCCAATGAGACCATTATTCATGAAATGCATATATCATACAGAGAATGTTAAAGGCGTGGCTTATCATTTGATAATTAGCCATATTGCTGACCAAAACTTTTTGCTAAATTTGGTAAGATTCAAGACATTTTTCGTGCAAAATATGTTAGGTACATGTTTGGAGTAGCATAAAGATCACAATAATGGTATGCAGGCATCCCTTTGGGGTGATACTTAAAGGCAATATGCTACTTTAAAGGATGTTGTAAGGTTTCTGAATTGTGTAGGGCCCAATACACAATTCTTAAACCATATTGTGCAAGTTGTTGTTTGTACACTAGAACTGCTTGAAACATTTCAATTCAGTGCGGTTGACATTTTCAAATTTCTATCATGGAAAGCTGTACAAACAGTGCTTTACCACAGAAAAACATGAAATGCAAGAAACGATGCAGGAACATGTGACAGTTGGAGAAGCTCTTACTTTATAGTCATTGAGAAGAAGAAATATGATGATTTGCATGAAGCTTCCTGTTTTTGTTACAGATTAGTGTGCCAACTCTGTAAATTTATGCATATAAAGGTGTTTGTGTAGTTCGTATTCCTCGCTGAAGACCAGTGCAAGCTTGCCTGTCCATGTACAGTATGTTCTGTACATGAACTAGTTGATTTTCATCATAAGATCAGATTAAAGCTTTATAGTGGATATTCTAGTGATGCCAATTCATTCATTGCTCACTTTGTGTGCAGTTTGCTATTAACCCCTTCATTAAGGGTACATACTGTACAATGCCTACATCCACATGGAACTTTTGTTTATATTTTGTGTAATAAAGTTAATGTGTACAGATTACATGGCTCAGAACCATGGAAAGTTATAATCCCAACACAAAATACACCTATGTTAATGTTAGGAAGTAATTTGCCTGTGCTCTCATGTTTTTCATACATTGTTTCATGTGGTCTTGATAGACCAGTCCTTGTGAACGTAGGAGTGATGTTTCAGGATCAAATCATGTTGCTGCAAAAGTTCCACAAGAGCCAAGACTCCTTGTCAGAGGTTAGTATCTTTGCTACTTAACTTCTCTCTTACCTGCCTCCATTCTTAATATGCACTCAAATCAATCTAGCTTAAAGAAGTTGGTAATAAGGAAATGTAAATCATTTTGACAGTTTCCATCTTCAAGCAAGTTTCATTGTTTTCATTCATGTTGTTGAAACTTTACAAATGTTACTTCTAATATTCAAGCCATTATGTACAGAATAGCATTGCTAAAAATATCCCTGTGCATGTTTTGTGAAGCCATTAATTATCTCAGCACAGTTGAAAAATTGTAAGTTTGGTGTATGTTTTCAAACCATACCAAACAAGAAGTGTTATCTGCATTGCTAAATCTGCAAATGTCATGTGATATATTCATATCTCCTTTAGCAGTGAAGATATTGTTTCCCTTTTGATTTTCAATGTACCTTAGCTGTTTATTTTCATCTTTGGTTCCTCTGATCCCTGTACAGAATTAAGTGTTAGCTTTTAACCTAAATGATGCCATTCTGTCACACCTAGCAACGACATCTTTGGTTCCTCTGATCCCTGTACAGAATTAAGTGTTAGCTTTTAACCTAAATGATGCCAGTCTGTCACTACCTAGCAACGACATCTTTGGTTCCTCTGATCCCTGTACATAATTAAGTGTTAGCTTTTAACCTAAATGATGCCATTCTGTCACACCTAGCAATGACGTCTTTGGTTCCTTTGATCCCTGTACAGAATTAAGTGTTAGCTTTTAACCTAAATGATGCCATTCTGTCACTACCTAGCAACGACATCTTTGGTTCCTCTGATCCCTGTACAGAATTAAGTGTTAGCTTTTAACCTAAATGATGCCATCCTGTCACTACCTAGCAACGACATCTTTGGTTTCTCTGATCCCTGTACATAATTAAGTGTTTAGCTTTTAACCTAAATGATGCCATTCTGTCACACATAGCAACAACGTCTTTGGTTCCTCTGATCCCTGTACAGAATTATGTGTTAGCTTTTAACCTAAATGATGCCATTCTGTCACACCTAGCAACAACGTCTTTGGTTCCTCTGATCCCTGTACAGAATTAAGTGTTAGCTCTTAACCTAAATGATGCCATTCTGTCACTACCTAACAATGACATTTTACCTCTATGGAATATTGGTTCCTAAAGCTTTCATGAAGGTTCATTCAATGGCTCCTAGGACCACCATGTCTGTCATAGTGAATGAAGTTGTGATTGTTTGATATCTTGTTTCTAATTTGACTGTTTCTATTGCAGTGATTAAGGCCAATAATTTACAAAGGCATTCAGCAGAATTTGATGGAGACCCTTACTGTGTGGTGACCCTTGACCAACCTTTCCAAAGGCATAAAACTAACTTCATCAAGAACACCACAAATCCTTTCTGGGATGAACAGTTCTTATTGTAAGTTGAATGTCACATTGTTCTATTTGATACATAACTGTAGGGTATATACTAATGATAATATTGTAATTGTGGCATAAAACTCTAATTTACCTCGATAAGACTCAGCAACCTACATTTATGCTTAATCAAGTGTGCTGTACATTGAATATAGGTTTAGGAAGTGTTTTCCCTTATTCAGTGACAAAACATTGGTTTACATAAATAGTGGCAATAATTTATGTCAGCATATTCGGCATTCTCGCATCTGGTCACCTCATCTTCCTTTTGAATGTTAACATTCTTAAAAGGATTGTCTGGTGGCCCAAAGAAGTTACCTTAAAAAATGATAAATAATTTTCCAAACATGTTGGCAAAGTATGAGAACGCTAATGTTGCGTTGACAGAGAAACAATTTTTTAATCGTTAAGAATGGACATTTCCAATATGATATGAACAGTCATCTACGCTAATGCAGATTGCAACATAACCCACGCTCCGTACAGTACCTACAGTAATCACAACAAAAACCGCGTTTGCCTGCAGATTAATTTCTTAATTTTCGGTGAAATTTCTTATAAATTAGATATGTTTTAAAAACTCCTTAAACCGCCATGTAGTAGATCGGTGATTTCGTGGTCTTTGTGTAACACAAGATAAGTTTTAACAGCAGACTCTTCATTGTTTATACATCGCGCTATCCAGCTCCAACACGAAGAATGTTCGCATGTAGGCTACTCTAACGTTTACAATCGGACAGTTCTGCGAAGCCTAAGCTTCTTGGTACTACATTCTGCTCTGACATTTGATTCCGCCAAGTTTCATCTTTCGGTGTTCCGAATACTTTTCAAGTTTTCTTTTACTGTAAATTTGATCCGTGAATTTTATTTCAGCGATTTCGAAGAACAGTTTATGAACTGTGGTTTGAGTGTGAGAGTATATTATGTGCAATGTATACCAACTGGGCATGGTACAGTAGGCTGTATACGTTCGCGATATCTACGTTATATATAATAGGCAATCACCTGTGCGTGTACACATGAGAGTGTATTTGCTGCGGAATTGGAGTGCTAAATTCAAGTCGCCTGTTTTGCCTATTTGCCTGCACTACGTCAATCACCATTTTGATGCGTTGGAACAAACGATACTTTTGGTGAGAAACTGGTGAATTTGAAAACCAGATTTCTACAAGAAGAAAACGTCGAATGGGGACAATTTTTACATGGTAAGGAAGAGAAAAATAATAACTACAAGGACAATGTTATCAAAATCTTCCATCAGACAATTCCTTTAAGTTGCTATTCCTGTTTCAATTAATTTTGACTGTCTTGTTGGTTTCCTTTCTAGTTTGATGTTTCCTTTAATATCAGAACTTCTGCATTTATCGAGTCCATCCAGTGGTGATAAACTGTTGTTTCCCTATGTTGTCTGTAAATTGGTAATTAACATCAATAAAGGATATTGTACAAAATATTTCCCCTTTGAATTCTGTTTGAGCATGGCCGTATTTTCTCTAAATCCACCAAAGTATTTCTGTCAGTGAGAATTAATCAGAACTACTGAGAATTTGTTGAAATAATTGTGTGATGTTTGACTAAAGATATTGGGTGTCTTTGTCACATCTCAATACCTTCTCCTGGTAGACTAGTACATAGAAGTTTACATCTTTAGAATGTATTCATGCATTGTAATATTTCTATTTGCCTATGGAAGTGCTGAAATAAATTGGATATGCTGTTGATACACAACATCCATTCTTCAAATAACTTTCGTATGAGTCCTCAAGAATTCCAAGTGATCTACCGTCTTCAGTAGGCTGGAGTGACTCCAGATGGAATGTCATATTTCATTGCCTCACCTCCTGGTGTAAATCTAAATGGCTAAATTTATGAAATGTACATTTGTAAAGATGTTAAGTAGGTCACAGCATTTTATGTGTACTCTTTGAATATAGATTCATAGTTGAATATTTGGATCACAGAGCAGCCAGCATAAATGAGTATATATGGCTATGCATTGCTTTGTTGTTAAGCTTAGCAATGTACCATTAGCAGTGGCATAACCAGAAGGGGGCAAAGGGTGGGAGCCCCAGTCAAATGCCTTTACCCAGCCCAAGTGACATTAGTGGGCAAAAAACAAATTTTGGTCGAAAATTACAAGATGCATGTAAAGGCTCAGTTAAACTAGTTTGCAGTTGATGTTAATCTGTATTTGACAGTAATTCTCAAATTAATACCAATTGCATCTCAAGTTAAATTCTATCTTATCCTTTTGCTATACACGCTACCCAACCTGATAACCAGCCACCCTGCTTGTTACATCATGGGTATGTTTTTAACTTTGTACCATCGTTGTATAACGACCGTTCAAAGTTAATCTGATATTGTTACTTGGAAGCTGCAGCATAATATATGGTGTAATTTCAACATTTCACGTGTGAACTCACATCAGTTGTTATAGTAGGCCTAACAGAAATATTGTTTCCAACAACTAAACAGATGTAACACAATTAAAAGAACAGTCCAGGTAAAAATTTCTTTTTGATATGTTACAGAGGAACATAATCTAAGCATTCTAGTGAAATTTGCATTAAATTCCTATGTATCATTTTGAGATATTGACAGTTGCAGTTATCTGATATTCTACCGAAATGAACTTGAAGCAAACAGGTGTGATGTCATTGTTACACACTGATAAATAATGTTTGTTTTCATTTGAAATTAACTAGTTATGCATTCTCAAATGTGAATAAAACCCCAAGTTTCAAATCGAATGGGATTATTGTTCAAAGAAGGTTATAATCTTGACACAGTTTTGCCCAATTTTTGGCCAAGTTTATTTATCCATTGACCTTCATTGAGCATGTGACATTTTATGTTGATAAGATGTAACTGGAGGGTCTCATTTGCTACATGGGTATTTTGTCATTTTGCCTTTTGCATAATGGCCAAAACACTTTGGGGGGGGGGGGGGCTCATGAAGGCACAACAGCTCCATGATTAGAAGCATTCAAAGCATTTGTAGTGGCTGTAGAGCTGCAGAGGTAAAAATTACTCAGGAAAAACTTTACAATCCGCAAACATAGTTCGTATGTGGATTCACCTTAATATAAAAGAAGTATTTTCTGCAGAGGTTATTGGTCATTTCAGGTCAATAGAGGTCAAAGTCTGTAAAACACCTCTAAAAATGGAGCTTGGATGAACACAATATGTGATATGTGGACTCACCCTGATGAAGTACTAAAAGTCTGAAAGTCAAGAAGTACAAAAAGATGGCAGGAATCACTAGGCCTTTTGGTATTCTGGTTTCTCAGTTTCGATGATAGTCGTAACCCTTGCATTTCATGATGGTGGGTGTTTGTGGGAGTGCGTTTCTGACGCCCAGCTTGTAAACATGACATCTCAAGAAGGGAAAGTCAGACCAATTTCATATATGGTGTGTAGAAGAACCACATTAAGTACAAAAAGCCTATCGTTTTTGGTGTGAGGTCAAGGATCATTTGGGGTCACATTGTGAATACCTTGTAAACACGATATCTCAAGATAGGAAGCATGGGCAGACTTCCTATTTAGTATGTTTAAGTACCACATTGAGTACAAGAAGCCTATTGTCATTTGAGGTCACCAGGCGTCAAATTGTGAAAACCATGTAAAAACGATGTCTCAAAAGGGAAGCTTAGGCAGACCTCATATTTAGTGTGGTGAAGTACCACATTGAGTACAAAAAGCTTACTGTTTTGGTGGAGGTCAAAGGTCATTTGGGGTCACCAGGGGTCAAATTGTGAAACCTTGTAAACACGATATCTCAAGAGGGGAAGCATGGGCAGACTTCATATGTAGTGTGTAGAATTACCACATTGAGTACAAGAAGCCTATCAATTTTTTGTGGAGGTCAAAAGGTCATTTGGGGTCATCAGAGGTCAAGTTGTGAAAACCTTGTAAAATAGATATCTCAATATTGGAAGCTTGGGCAGATCTCATACTTGCTATGAAGGTGTATAACATTGAGTAATAAAATAGCCTGATGATTTTGGTGGGGATCAAAGGCCATTTGGGGACAACAGGTCAAATCGTGACAGCTTTGTAAACATGTCTTCCCTCACTATACATTACGTCAGATACATGAAGAAAACTGTTCATGTTACATCATCGAAACCACAATCCATGTTGCATTCTGGTTTACTTTGCTTCCTCAGAAACTCTTCTTCACTTGTTAAATTGTAGTTATGTTTAACTCTTAATATTACAATGTTTTGATGCAGGTTCCCATTGCTGGTATTTCTCTTCTTTGGTAATAATTCACTGTTGTCAGTAACACAGTAACAGTTAAAATCTTAAGTGTACCTGAAGAGAATGATTTATTTCCAAGCTGGATAGGATTCATTACTATATATAAATAGATATGGTAGTAGTTCTGAGTCCTGTGTGGAGTGAAGCTGTCATATTAAATACTGTCTTCTGTTATCCATTCCTGTACAGAATTAGAGCAATGTGTTTGGGTGTATTGTTCATGCAAAAGGCATTATACAAATTAAGGTTACTACTGATCGAGCAAAACTACTCTTCCAGCTTTCTTTATTGTCATAAACATTAATCATTTAAAAGTCAGGATTATATTTGATTTGGAATAGTTTTTTAGGCCAGATCATTTTGCTTGTTAGTATTAATCCACATACATGAACAATTGGAAATTGTAAGTGTTTGGGACTTATTTGTCATAAGTTTGATTTAAATTGAAGTAGTGAAACTAAAGAACTTGATTGTTAAGGGGTTTAGTATTGGTATAGAGTATTCAATTTATTAGCATCAACACAAAAAGTTGCTTGTTAGGATCAAATAGCTGGAAATGGGAAGCATATTATTTCTACAAGCTTATTTGTTCAACTGCACAAGTAAACAGAGTATTGATGATTGCAGTGTTCAGTTCTTTGAAGGTTTAAGCCAGTGATGTAGTACTTTAAAGTACTCCCAACTTGACTATTATTCCAGTATCTTTTGGCAAGTACTCAGCACTCACAATCTGAAAAGTACTCATACTTGCACTGGATTTAAAGTACTTGGTTCTTGCTCGTGATGAATACTTTACAAGTGCTTTATGTAAGGCAAAATGTTTGGTAAAACTGATGTTACAAGAGGAAGCTGCACCATTTTTCCACTCTTTTGACATTCCATTATATTACTCTGTAATATACTGTACTCCTGCGTCTTCACTCAGGCGGTAACACATCTTGTCGACTACTAGCTTAGTATATTGCCAAGTACAGTACATAGAGGCTGACGAAGATGAAGAATTCATGAGTGATGTATGTGAACAATAAGCAACATGATCACATTATTACTAGTATATAAACATCATGGTGTTGATGGCACCAACAAGTACCCACACTTTTTGCATAACCGCGGGTGCAACAGAAAATACATGTGATGGGCAATCCTGAAAGGAAAAACACATGCATTAAAAATATTGACATTTCAAGGGTACTTAATCAGTCATTCATGTAGATGAAAACTAGATGAAGCAGTTTCTTCTTGACTTCAAAACAGTCAACAAAGATGGTTAACCAGGCATGAAACGAAGGTATGAAAACTTCCGATGGAAACACTCGTGATAGGCTTCTGAATGGTACATTGGGAAAGAGTAGGTCAGTGACCTTGCAGGGGGTCATAGGTGGGCAGTGCAAGAATGTTACCAGTTAATTGACTAAGGTAGATAGGTGTCCATGAGAGACAGGTAAGTGAGGAGTGAAGTGATACTGCCACTTTCACATTCCTACTTCCAAAAACTTACTGATTATTTCAGACATTCTGTATTAGGCAAACAATAACAAGATCCAAGCGACGTCATTCGACTGTAATATCATTTGATTAAAATGATCATCAGGGAGCAGTTATAAAGCATAAGGTTCTTGCGTGTTCAATAAATGAAAAGTACTTAAAAAGTACTCAGATGAAACAGTACTTGTACTCCGTACTCAGATTCTAAACTGCTGTACTCAGACATTGGTATGTGGTACTCCAATCCAAATAGCAGTACTTTGGCTATGGTATTTGTACTCTGAAACCTCAAGTACTTGAGTACAATACTAATAGTTGCAAATATCCAACCCAACAATGCAATATACACAACTCCAAGCTGACAGCATCTGAGATGGAATAAGTTGTTTTTGGATTGTAAAGGACATTTCAATGCAATCATTCCAAGCAAAGGACATAGTTGATCTCTGAGCTGATATCAAGTTCCTATTTAGTGACATATATGTAAACATACTGTAGGTGGTAGTTACATATACAATATGTAAACATACTGTAGGTAATTAGTTGCAGTAATTGCAGTATTTTCTTTTGTTTTCATTTTACAGTCATATTGTCAATCAAAGTGGTGAGATTACTTTTGAGGTTCATGATCGAGGCCACAATGGTGAGTGAGGACACTACTTCTCCATATACTTATATCTCCATTTTTCTTGCATGTTCATAAAATGCAATTGTCGAACAGCGAATTGGCTTTCTTGCTGGGACTTTCAGGGGAAAGGCTGGGGTGTGGCCCTTAGGCAGTGGAATGGGTTTTCCATGTTGGGTGTGGGGGTTCTTCCCCTAGAAATACTGGACATCTAATGATGCATTCTGAGGCACATTTAGGCTATAAATGAGGTCTGCATGAAAGTTTGTGATTATAACTATTTTTTATCTCATCTCCTTACATACTGTATAATGGGATGAGATATTGTACTTCACCCCACATCAGAAATGTGAGGAAATTGTGAGTGAGTGTGTGTGAGTTAGCGAAAGAAGTGTGTTGCAAACTCCTAGACCCAAAGTTGTGCAAGAAAGTGTGTCTCATACTCCTCCTAGACCATAGTCCAACCAAGTTCATATTTGGTGGGAAGGTGCCTGATCATGTCAAATCGTGTCTGCATGATTGATGACGTCAAAGGTCAAGAAGCCTATTAATTGGTTTTTAGCCATTTTCTACTTGTCAACATGTATGAAAAAGTCATTATACCACACGATATGTTGAGTGTGCTAAGACAAATTTTAAAATAGGACATATTTAGGTGTTTAGGGTCAAAGTCAAAGGTCACATTGGCCTAAATTGTGCAAAGTGTGTCGCAAACTCCTCCTAGACCATAAGTCCTATCCATTCAAACTTGGTGAAAAGGTGCCTGACCATGAAAACTTGTGCCTGTGTGATTGGTGATGTCATAGTTCAAATAGCCCAAAACTTTGTTTTAAGCCATTACCTGCTTGTCAGTATGTTGGAAAAAGTTATTAAACCACAAGAATAAAGGGACAAATTTAAAATAGTACTTATGTGATTGTTGAGGTCAATGGTCAGTGTAGGTCAAATTGGCCTAAATTGTGGTAAAAAGTGTCGCAAACTCTTAGATCATAAGTCAAATCAAGTCAAACTTGGTGGGTAGGCACCTGGTCATTTAAACTTGTGCCTGTGTGATTGATAATGTCAGAGGTCAAAACCTAAAAATAGTTTTTAAGCCATTTTCTGATTGTCAACATGTAGGAAACAGGCATTAACCACTCGATATGTAGAGAATGCTGAGACAAATTTAAAATAGTGCAGATTTGGTGTTTAGGGTCGAGGACAAAGGTCAATTGAGTTCAACGATCAATTTGTCCTAAATTGTTCCAAACAATGTGTCACAAACTCCTCCTACACGAGAAGTCCGAGGAAATTCAAACTTAGGTAGGTGCCTAACCATGTAACCTTGTGCCTGGGTGACTGATTCCATAATAGGTCTAACATCAAAGGTCGAAAAAGCTAAAAATTGTTGTTTAGCAATTTTCTGCTTGTCAGCATGTAGGAAAAAGCCATTAAATAACATGATAATTAGAGAATGATGATATAAATACTAAAATATTCCTGTTTGGATGTTGAGGGTTAGGTTGAAAGGACTGTAGGTCAGAGGTGAAGTCGGCCCAAGTTTGATGCCTTGCATGAAATAACAGTGATGGTTACGTAATATAATTTTCTACTAAACTTTAAACTATACTGTATACGTTAAAACAATGGATTCCAGCTTATTAACAAAGATGACAACCATATACATTCATAAGTAAACCAACAATCACTTCCGTCATGGAGGAGATGAGATCTGTAACACCTTGGACTGCTCATTTGGGGTTGAAAACAGAGGGGGAAAGGGTATACCCCCATGGATCTGTGCCTGGATGTCCTACAAATATGTTTGCCTATGATTGAATGACAATTGAATAGGTGGTTCTGATCTCTTCTTAGGTCTTATTGGAATATGTTGTAGCTACCCAAGGTTTGTTTTAGGGAGGCAGTTTTGCTATAATGGCATGCATAAATTAAAGTACATAAATTAAGGTATTATATGAAGCTTTAAAAACTTATGTTCAGGCTGCTTCTGGTCAAGGATACATATTCAGTTTGCTTCAGTGGTATAAGTTACATTATTACACACACATTTCCTGGGTATTTTAATCTATGAACTGAACAAGAAGAGAAAAGGAATAGTATTCAGGGAAACTAATGACCTATCATGCAAAACTGTAATAATGTGGTTACTTATATGTGTGATTTAAATATAACCAGATCGATTTCAAGGAGGAACTACACTGCCATTAGCCTCTATAGACAGAAGCAGAGGAAGCAGACACATTATACAACTACAGTCAAGACCTGCACAGAATGACAACGTCAAGGGATCAATAGTCTTGTTTGTAAGTCTACTTTAATACATACTTCATGACTGAACATTGAAAGTTCAGAGGTTTCTCATATTTTTCATAGATAATCAGATAACAACATTTAGTGAAGCACCCACTCATCTGAATTTACCTCAAAACTGTATGAAGATGGCTCGAACATTACAGATTTACCTTTTGATGACCTCTTTGAATGAACCATACTGTGCATGCAGGAAAACGCTTCCTAGCCATTACTGTGTAATAGTATTTCAGACCATACTCACATTAATGTTGTGTCAATACATACATATCATCGTGACTTAAAATGAGTGTTGCAGGAATGAGACAAAGTATAATGAACTTAATAACGAGAGTTGAACTGCTGCTTTAAGTCCTATAAATAATCGATAGCATTGAGAGACTCACTGGCATTTCTTCAAGTGATTACACCTGATCTGTGTTTTAATCAGTCTAAGGGCATTGGAATGGTAAAAAACTTTTCTTGGAGCCCTTAATGAAATTATAAGTAATGGACAAATTGAATCTGTGTTTGAACTGGTTCCAATGTTGGGGTATTTGGATAACTTTGAATGACATTTCAGTGTCAGTAAGATTAGTATAAGCTTTGGTGTAGAGTTCTTTATTGTTAACAAGAAATCCATACAAAAAACATCTGAAGTTCTTAACTATTCTTTTACATTTTAAGTATCACTTGGAGTGCACTATGTTAAGTCATATCATGATAGTCTTAGTTAATTCTGTGAAACAATTACTGGGATCCTTCTCCAAAGGATAGATCAAAGAGTTGTTGTCGAGGGAGACACACTGTCTTACTACTAAATATTTAATGAAGAAGTGTAACAATCATAAATTCAAATTTCACTGCCTGTAAAGAATGTTTAGTCCATTTTCATTACATGGCCTAGATAAGTATCTTTGTAATTGTAATCAAGTATATTCTTTATGGGTTTTTTTTTTGTAGCCTTTGTGGTGAGTAAAATATATCTTGATTCATTTAATCTAAGAATCCAAAATCTTAAGAATTACAAATATTCTGATAAAAGTGTTTGTGTTGTTTTCCTGTGTATGCTTCCTACAGCTATTGTTCATGCAAACTCCTGATGTAGCAAAGAAGCCTCTTTCCCCATCCAGGAAGATAGAAAAGAAACAAATGCTTGCCCCTGATGGCACTATCATTACCACTGTCACCACAAAGACATCCAGACCTAAATATCTCACTGCCAATAACAATGGTAAGTTCTATTTCATTATGCCTTCCATTTATAAACAAAACCAAGAAAGGTCAACACAATCTTTTGTGACACCATTTATATAATTAATTAAACAAGTATAATGCTCTACAGTTTTGCCAAACTTTCGGCCCATGCAGAAGTTACAGCAAATGAAAACTTCAAATATTAACATCCTATGTCCTGCCTCTGTTTATGTTCCTAATTGTAAACAACCAAATGCATGCACAAGCAATTGTCTTCACCATTTGTGTTCATAATATTCATGAAAGCAATGTTCAGAGTAAGCAAGTTTGGCTAAAGTGTCAGAAAAAGAAAACATAGGATATACAGTCCTTGTCAGAGAATAGTTTATCCGGTATCGCATCGCAAAATGGTCAAATTGCTATACAAATGCAAAGATATATAGCAGTTTTGTACGTAGGAACCATAGTATTTTATAAGAAACACAACTCTGAACCTTCAAAATTGCTACACTAAATTTGAACAGTAAATGTTTCCCTGCCTGTCAATTGGAAGTCATAGAATCAGCTGTCATGGGTGGTATTTGATCAATGTGTCCTTGCAAAGGATCACTCTGCCCTTGAAATATTTGTGAGACACAGAATTGAATTTGTGAAGTCTTCGACAAACATGATGAAACAGTGCTAGGAATAGAAGTTGCACCCTTTCAATATCCAAACACTAATTAATATGCAAAACATTTCAATGCTCAAAGTCCATCAGGAAATAGTTGTGTTGATATATTTATGCCTACTAGGACTACTATTTACTGTAACTTCTGTGCAAATCTGATTGTGGCCTCAGTGTTAATTAAGATTGTATAGATCAGTGCAGTTTGTGTATTAATAGTTCGCAAAATAACCATGGCACAATGGCCTATTAAAGCGATAGACAAGTTTTTACATCAAGAATGGTGAGCAGGCTTATTGTTTTCTCAAAGGTTTGTAGATGCAGTATGTCATGAATTGTAAATTGTTTGAATCAAATATGGTGAGCCTCAAATAGCCAAGTTGGCTGCTTGCTAATCATGTATGTCACATCTACTACTAGACCCAAAACTCACAATGAATGCAAAGAATCTTGAGATGACTACCTACATAACAGAAAGTGCAGAGACAGAAATGTTCATACTTTGAGCTAATACGTGCTACTGCTATCAGAGTATTGAGACAGCAGCAGCTTGTTGCTCTAGTTATATAATAATATTGTGAAATCATTGGTAGATACCACACTGGTATTGCAATGACATTTGTAAAGAAATATTGTTATTCTATGAAATTATATTTCAAATGGTACAAATAATTTGTATTTTACTGTATTAAATTGTTATGTAATAATGATAGAATGTAAATTTTGTATGAAGTTTTTCTCCTTGTATCTGTGCTAAATGAACTGTTATTGACCTTGAATTTTCAGTGTTAGTGCATGAGCAACACTGCAACTATAGTTATATAATAGAGTAGTCAAGTATTACACCCATTTTGCTGCAGGAACAATTATATATGCAAACAGTGCATTGTTCTAATTACTTTCTATAAATTGCATCTAGTTCTCTCAAATTTTGACCTTCCTTGAGATTAACTTTAGAATGATACATGTGCTTGTAGTAAAGGTTACAAATCACTGAAAAACATTTTGAAAGCCATTTTAACATAGTGTTTGCTGGCCTATCTTAGAAATCCCTACAAAGGTATATACAGACAGAGCTCAGGCAATAGAACATGCTGCACCAATGAATGGATCCATGTCCCCAGGAAGCCCTGACAGAGATGGTTACTGGACTCCAACCTCAGGTAATGAAATATTGTAATGTTTCTATCCATTAAGCATCTTGACTGCATGGATCCCCAGTAATGAAGCCCTGCTGCATTTTACAATGGACTTACTGCAAGCTGATTATGTCAAAGAAGTTTATGAGCTGCCAGTAGAAGAACAGAAATAACATCATTGAAAATGATCAACAAAGCATGTTATCCTGACAGTCCTAAAAAATGTGTTTATATGAGCAGGGAACACTTTGTTATATCATGAATTGGTTACATGATTGTTTTCCTGTTCAGTCTTAAATAAAGATGTGTATAGAAGTGAAATAAATAATTATAAATCCTGTAGCTTACTATTCATAGTTACCTAACTTTGATCTGGAAATTGTGGAAGTTGTATACTCAGCTAGTAAGATAATCTGTTCCCCAAACCTACAAGTAAAATTAAAAGACAATTTAGTTTGGCAATTCATTTACTAAGGCTTTTGGAAACTTGCAACGGGTCAATGTTTTTTCCCCATGTCCTGCAATAGTAAGGGGTAGGCTTTTCTTCAGTAATTATCTGTTTTCTGAAATGATTTTGTTAATGGTTTAAGAACCTTTAACCAAGCTAAACCTGGTAGTTACATAGCGACCTATATAGTGTAGTGTTTGCAACAAACCATTTCACTTCCCCACATGCATCATGTGGCTGTTTGGTGTCGTACGCAAACAACCTATTACTTAAAAGTATTTGGTATTTCTGCATTTGTAGCAGATAATTTTTCCTGATTTTTAAAGTTCCTGAAAAATGTCTAGATCACCATATGTAGTCATCTTTCAGTCTAGTCTCAGGTTCTTGCTGCAGTGCAATAATTACATTTGGATTTTACCAAAATTTGAGGCAAGTGTTACATCTGAGATGAAAATGTCCTAAAATGTTAGTTCCTGTAAAGTTGACCATGTGATCATGTAATAGATTGTCTGTTCAACAGGAACTGCCAGTAATGGCCTCTCTTCCCAAGAGGTGCCCCAAGGTAAGGTTGCTGTTCTGTGTTTTATGTTGTTGTGCAATGTAGTAGTTTCAAGCTGGATCACTAATGTTTCACCGATCAAAAGGGGAAAAAACAAGATTCAGAAATAAAATTCAAGATAGACACCTTCAGCACAAAGATGTGTGATTTTTCTTTAATAATGAACAAAGTATTTACTTTGTTCATTATTCCGGTAACTGTTGGAATATTCAATTTATTGATTCCTTGGCCGTAGCCGAAGGAATCTACAGTATGCGGTCATGACTGCGTGTGTATGGGCGTGCGTGCGTGTGTGTGACGCCAAGCTTGAAATTAGGTTTTCTCAGCAATCTCAAGGTGGATTGATCTCATTCTTGGTACATAGGTTACCCATCATGAGTAGACGATCCCTATTTAT
>JAIPMN010000524.1:0-17458 GCA_020650975.1 Apostichopus californicus
TTATTGTAACTTGAAGAAAATAATTGAATCCCTGTTTTAGGAAGTAGTTAGTTAATGACTTCTTAATGCATTGGCATTTTAAGTTTAATATCCTGGTTTGATTCAGAGATTACATTGTGTCTCTGAAGTATGCGTTTGTGAGGTATGTGTGCATGTGAAGTGTGTGGTTGTGTTCATACATGCATGGAATGATCTGATTTGATTGGAAGAGGATACATAATTACCAAAGATGCTGTGAGCTGTTTACAGATCTGCCAAGATTGCAGACATAGGAGTGGATGCACAGGGTATGGTGTTGAAGATGTTAATTTGCTGTTTTGCTGTGTCAATAAAGAGATTGTAAATAGTTTTGTGCTTAGGTATGGTGTTAAGATGCACAGATGATAAACAGCTTATCTGTGGTGTGATGGGTGCTAAAGGAAAAACAGTTGGTGTTTGCTTGGTGATGGTGTTAACATACACATCAAATGAACAGCCAGCTGGTGTTTTCTGATGGTGTTAAAGTACATCTAGATAATAAACAGTTGGTGTTTGGTGAAGGTGTAAACATGCATTTGGTGATGGTGTCAAAATATAATTTGATAATAAAGTGCCAGTGTTAGCTGATGGAGCCATACTGTAATATACTGATGGAAATAAGTTGGTGTTGGCCTCACCTGTTAACTAATGTTTGTAAATTTGTACAGTAAATATTTCTTTGGATAAATTTCCTGGTATTATTGTTAACAAGGAGTTACTTTAAAACCACATCTTTGCATCCAGCCAGTAGCTTAATCCATTTTAGGAACATTAACTGTCTTATACAAGGTGGACAATTCAAGACAGATTTTTAGTCTCGAATATTATGAAATTTGTCTTCATTTTGCAACAGCTAATAGCGTTTTTTTTTTTCTGCATCGTTTCATATTTGATGCCTTCTGAAATGTCAATATCTTATTCTTTTGTCATTTCTCCAATAGAAGGTAATAAATTGAGATTAATGGTTGCATTCAAAATTAGCTAAACAGACAAACAGGCAGACAGACACACACAGCATGAAACATGCCACTGAATGTGTTGTGGTCACACAATATCAAGTACTAATGATTAATAATTAAATAATGCAGAAAAATCTAGGCACATTTAAATTGTTTCATGTTAACAGCAACTCCAAATTGAAGTATTTTAGTCTATATTTTCTCACATTTAAGATATATTATGTATGAAATAAAAGACAAAAATTTGGCAATCTGCCAATGTTTGAAAGATCTTGCAATGCCCCCCCCCCCAAAAAAAAATAATGCAGTGCTTTCATTGGGAACTTATGAATCCAACAACAAAACATTGTTGTTCACTTGAATAGGTAAGTAAGGTAGAGTCATTCGTCGATGCTATTGTACATATGTATGCTGATAGTTTTATGTAGATACCTCTCAATGGTAGAAGACCTGTTATCCTTGACTTTATGGTCCCTAATAAACCTCTTTAACGGTGCTTAAATTCTATTCTATCTTGCAGAAATTGAATTCTTGCCATCTGTAGTGCGAACACAGCTGTTTGACGAGCTTTTAGACCAAGACGTTCAGAAAGGTAAGTGGACAGCAGTAAAGTTTTAGAAGTGGATCAAAAGTGGAGGAAATCAACTTGTGTTGTTGTGACTTGAGGACTTTAATAAGTGGACTGACTCAAACATAAACTGTAATAAAAAACATCGATAAAAATGCATATTACCCTTTAGTGCCTTTTATAAGCCAGTACTTTAATTGATACAGTCTGGCTATTGGAAGCAACATAGGGTTTGCAGGCAATCATTTATGTGGCATCTTACAGCATTATTACTATTCTGTGAAAAATGGGCAAATTGCTACACAAATTAAAATTATATATAACTTTTTGTGCACAGTTTTAACCATATCATTTTCGGTATTTATGGGGATGCAAGATTCATAAACTTGGATCCTGCTATCAAAAATGGGAGTACCAGGAATAAAGTTGGAATTAACACTGTGGCTCATCTGTAACAACTGCTGCACAGTGTATATTAGATTATAGTGTGCACATACATGTATACAATACATACAGTCATTCACATATGCATACACATGAACCATTTAACATCTATGCAGTGAAGTGACATCTCAGTGTAGGGATGTTGTACAAGATGGTAGTCACCAATCTTACAACTGCTACCCAGGCACTGCTACAGTAGATTATAATGTGCACAAACAGGTATACATACATACAGTCATTCACACATACAATCATACATACATACATACACATCAACAACTTAACAGATCTACACAGTGAAGTGATAATCTCAAAATGTAGGAACGTTGAAGGAGATGATTGTAGCCAAATAGAGTAGGCAAGACTCTAATTCATTAAGCACTGTCCTGGACAGCTGGTCCAGGCACCCACCCCCCCCCCTCCAATGAGAGAAGCAATTAAACCATTGGTCAACTTGAATGTTGGTTTTCTATAATGCAGAATACCTCTCTAAGAGGCTGGTTGTAAGCCATGGATAGTAAAACCTCTTTATTTTGAAACGAGATGATTGCTCAGATACAAGACAAATTTAGAAAACCTACATATATGCTCTTGAAAGATTCACAAACCGTGCAGTACTGCATATCATATTAAAATATCTTCAACGCAATCTCCCTTGTGTCAATCAATGCATTATATTGAATACTAGATATTATAATTGCACTGATGCTCCAAGATAATACAACCTTAACGACAGTGAGATGGTTATAACAGGCCAAATTGATTTTGAATTAGCCAAGTTTTCATGTGACATTATATTTACTTGCGAGAAACCATACTTGCTAGTGATTGATATGTAATGCAAAAACAACAAGACCGCAAAACAGTAGGGAGTAGCGGTTTGAAATCAGTGTTTTTGATTTGGTTAGGGGAACACAGGGCGAGTTATGAAGACCATATCATCCTCTGACAGTGATGTGGAACAGGTCACTGATAAGGTACTTGTACAGATAAATGAATTGTGATGTAACACCAGTAGCATAGTTTAATATTCAAACCATGTTAATTTGGGAATTATGTTAATTTATGACCGTCTTGGATACATCAGCTCATAATGTCAGCACAATTCCATTAACGATAAAGTTGCCAGTAGTGACTGTAGTTAACACCATGCAGAATCTGTTGTTTGCCAAAATTGAAATTTATTTAGAAAAAAAAAAACTTTGTGTAATTATATGTAGCACTGAAGATGTGCATGTTTTGTTACACAAAATGCCAATTACCGAGACAGGGTACAGCATTGCTGGCCTTCTGTGTTCCCATGAAAGGGTTTATTGACTTCCTGGTTGCATTAGTTCTGTGTTGGGATTCATTGCTGCGATGTTCTACGGTATGTTTAATTTAGTACTCAACACCTGCCAAGAAATATTGGCTCAAATCAACAGTATGAGTCATCCTGATAGCTGCATTGTTTTGTGTAGTGATGATATTAGTGTTCTGTACATGACATACATCATATTACTGAACAGCATATAACCAGTGGCAATCTCCATGCTTTACCAATAACCAGGGTATATAATCATGTATGTACATTCCTCTATGCCCAACAAGACAACACTGTTTGGGAGGTTTGCAGACCGTGTACAGTCTCAAAGTAAGAATGACAGATAGTTGACGATAAGAACCCCCACCAGGGAGGATGGGAAGGAGGAGGATGGGAATGGGAAAGGATGGAGGATGGGAAGGGGAGGATGAGAAGGGGGAGGATGGGAATGGGGGAGGATGGGAATGGGAGAGGATGGGAAGGAGAAAGGGAGGATGGGAATGGGGAAGGGTGGGTATGGGGAAGGATGAGAAGGGGGAGGATGGGAAGGGGAGGATGGAAAGGAGGGAGGATGGGAAGGAGACAGAATGGGAATGGGGGAGGATGGGAATGGGAGAGGATGGGAATGGGAGAGGATAGGGAGGATGGGAAGGGGAGGATGGGAAGGGGGTGGGAATGGAGCAGGATGGGAAAGGTAGAGGATGGGAAGGGAAGGAGAGGGATTGTGAGGAGGAGATGGGTTGTGAGGAACATTTCTTTCACACACTTCCTTCACAAACATAATTTGAGGATGTGGCTAATTGGGCGGGCCGCTGTAGGTTTATACAGAAGAGAGCTTCAAATGTCAAATACATGTACTGCATATTCATTAACATAAAGGGAGTTGCTGATGACTCCCAAGTCTGCGTTCCATTTTGTGAAACTAATATTAGGGATGATGTCATTGTAAGTAGTTGATATAGTACAGAACCATTGTTCTATGACTGTGGTTTGTAAATATTAAAACTGTACAAACATTTAATAGATCTGTATTCTTTATTCTGGGTCAAAACATAAAGATATAGTATTATTGATGTATATTCATATTTAAGTCTTCAAAATGTTTAATATCCTGTTGAGAATTTAATGAAGGTATTCCGGTGACATAATTAGGACTGAAAGTAGCATTCATGTGGGTATTAATTAGTTAAGCCTATGGGTGATTCATCATATGTCAGCCAATAATGCATGCATACCAAATTAATACATGCCACTACAGTGCACAGTTAACAAATGAGTTAACAATGTTCAAAGTTCACAGTGTGGAACCATACTGTCGAATACCTAGATTTATTAATTTTAAGAAGCTGTCCGATGTTAGTGCATTTCGTAGTCATCTCATTTGAGGTAACCATATTGGTTTAATGGTTTAATTAAACAATAAGCGCTGAATAAAAGTCATTAATCTTAATTACCTGAACTTAGTCTGTCATGTGATTGGTGGTTTGATGTAATTAGATTGCTTTCAGGTTTCACAAGAGAAAAAAATATGTTTCAATTTTTCAACTGATCAGGACTTGTTTTAGTTAAATATGCATCATGTACTGTCAATGGTATTTGAAAGAGGGGAGCGTATAACTGCCCGAGAAGGAAGTGTTGGTCTTATGTGAATGAACTTTTTTATTACTTGTATCTGACCTTTGTGGTAAAACAAAATATACATTGGCATAGTTGATAAATGTCTGTTTCTATATCCATTGATACTACCATAAACAAACAGGCTTTTTTACCTTAAATAGTTAACTTTTGTTTCAAATAGTAAGTGAAAAAGTCCAGAATTTTAACAATTTCTTATTGACAATGTATTCAATAATTACAGTATTTAGGATCTATGTCTTACTTTGATAAATTGCGATCTTATTTAACTCCATACATTAAGCAGGTTTGCTATTGATGTATTAACTCTGCACATGAAACTGGTTTGCTAAATTGATGTATTATATATTAACTCCGTGCTGGTTTGCTATGTATGTATTAACTCCATACATTAAGCAGGTTTTCTATTTGTATTTTATATTAACTCCATACATTAAGCAGGTTTGCTATTTATATATTATATATTACTGGTTTGCATACAGGTTTGCTATTTATATATTATTAACTCCATACATTAAGCAGGTTTACTGGATATTGAGGACCAAATGCGAACATCTGCCTCATAAACCGAAGTTGTTATGATCCATAAAATGTGAATTTTGACTTGCAGTTAAATATCTGGTAAGAGTCTGATGTTTTTTCTCTTTCTCTCTCTCTCTCTATCTCTCTTTCTTTCTTCCTCTCATTTTAACAGAATTGGAACAAGAGTCACAGATAATAAATTGGAGTATTGAGATCGGTAACACACTTGGTGGAAGACTCTTTGCTTTGTGGAACAGAACAGCTGGTGACTGCCTTTTAGACTCGGCTCTGCAAGCTACCTGGGGTGTATTTGACACAGACGGTACCCTCAGGAGGGCCCTGGGAGATAGTCTCAATGAAGGCGGGGAACGGTGAGCTATTCTTTGACATTCTTGAATTTCTTGTATAAGGATCACTTTTAGGAAAACGAATTGTCTTCGAGACTTTTTGACCATTACAAACAAGAACTACAAGTCCTGGGTACACATTTCAATACCAATAATAAATATTTCAAATTTATCGACAGCATGAGTGGGGGGGGGGGCTCATCAATTAAAGTGGCTGTACTGTCTAGTTTAGCACAGTCCATTATAAAACCTGCTAACTTCCTCACAAGGTGTCAACTGCAAGGTACAAGACTTTTGTGGCCTCAGATAACTTGTTTACAATGTATTAAATATGTCAGGGACTTATGGACTTCCTCTTTCGCTGACATATTTTTATTTTGTAATATGAAGGTAACAGAACCTCTTTTGATAAAGGTAGTAGCAATGAATAAGTATCTACCTAGCCGACGTAGATTGTTAACAGTTTCTTACAACTGTTCCCAAACTGGCCAAGTTATAGGTCATCTCTGTGAAAGGTGATAATTGCTTAGTGGTGGATCACAGTGTTTCCGCTAAGCCGCTATGACGCGATTTTGACGCAATGGCTTGCCGATTTGACGCACTGGCGTTCAGAGAGAGAAAAAAAAAAGAGGGTTTCATTTTCTCCTGAATTTTATACAGTGTGAATAGAAAAAAAATCTTTTCAAAAGGCATGGTGTTCAGAACTTCAACTTGAAGTGAAGAATTATTACTGTAAATTGTTTCCAATTTATCGTCAGAAATGCTAACTTAGCGATCGTTAACTTTACCGTAGCGCTGTTTTTCTTTACAGTCACATAGATTAAGCTTGATTGCTGTAAAACTAAATCATATAACGTAACGTGCACGTGCACTGCCTACACTACGATGGTTCGCAATACCAGTGTAGCCTACCTTACATTACATTGCAACAGCGTCAGAAATAAGCGGGGACGACGGGCGATTCGCCCTAGCAAGTGCTAAAAAAAGCCCTCCGAAAGCACAATTGCGAGGGCGAAAAAGAATATAAGAAAATGGCCCTCGTAATATCAGGTGTCTGTGTATATTTAATTGTGACATGCTTTTTGCTTTAGCTAGGGTTTGCAGTAGCAGCGCGAATCGCACAAACAGTTCTCACAATCCCGCATCACATTTGATAACATTTGAAGCAGTGCGGGAGGGTCGCGCACAATCACCGGGAACTTCCCGCGCAATCACTGGCAAATTACGGCCTCCGCTAAGCAATTTCAGTACCAGCGACAATAACCTCAAATCCCCAAAAATCTCCGACCACATGGTAGCCCAGCTTCAAACTAAGTCAACATGGAACTCTAACCTAGCCATCTGTTTATTCGCTCAAGTTGTGTCGCAAATAAAATAAAAATATCCAAGAAAAACTGCAATCTTTGACAATATGTTAGCCTAACAACCACACTAAGTCAATAGGAAATGTAGCCTAACCATCGGTTTGCAAAAAAATAATAATAACAATACTTTGCGTAGCTTTGTTTACATACTTTCCTTGCTGCTATCGTCGCGCGCAAGGTAGCCAAACACCACACGTAGTCAACGGGAAAATCTAGCCTAAGCATCTCTTTATTCGCTGAAATTGTGACGCAGTTAGCTAGAACTAAAATATCCATGAAATACTGCAACCTTCGACCACATGTTAGCCTAACAACCACACTAAGTCAATGGGAAATATAGCCTAACCATCGGTTTGTAAAATAAAATTTAAAAAAATTGCTGGAAATCGGCAGTTGTTTGGAAGGTATGTGCTATGTCTTAGAGAGGGAATGTTGTATTTTACGTACACAATTGCTGTGGCGATGGATTGAAGGTTTTAACTTCGATATCTTTTCAGTGGTATAATGGTTTCGTATTTGGTGGTGGGTGATTTTATCCACACGCGAAAAAATACATGATTAAAGGAAAGGGCACCTTCAGTAGAAGTAAACCTGTGTTTTCTATTTCAGTTGATGGGTTATTGGTTTTTCGTCATATATTCGGTGGATTTACGTTATTTGCTAAACGATCTCAAATTTTGGCAATGAATTTGCTATACGGTCGCAGCTAACTAGGAAGGGGGTAATTGTGCTTACTTGATCCTGATGAATGCTTACAATCTTTTCCGTAAACAGCATATTGAACTTTGGAAAAGCGCCCCCTTAAACCTTAAAAAAGTCCTCGTAAATACATAAAGGGGGCGTTTTTAACTTTTCATTTTCCAAAATAGCCCCCCAGAGCCAAATCTAAATTCCTACCCTGCATTGCAAGTGGTGCACTATATTTGAGCCAAATTTAGCTTGTAAAAATAATGCAACGAACTAATTTATTATTTAGCAATCATCGTTTAAATAAAGCTCAGGGTTCCATGCCTCAATTTAAAATCAGACATTGGATTGGCCGATGTTTAGTACACAGGGGCGTAGCCAGTATGTAGCACTGTAGGCCTGGGCCTACACTTTTTGGCCAAGTTTTCTTTCTTTTTAAAACACCCATAACTCAAATCCATAAGCTTGCTGGACAGTTTTAGAGTCTAGACAGGAAAAACTATTGAAATGAAAGTAGCAAGAATATGGCTAAATTAGGTGACCTATTCTTCTGTCATCTATATAGGCTGTCATTTCTATCGCGTGCCGTTTCATTCAACACTCTACCTGCCGAAAAAGACTAGGATCCGATCTTGTCAGTTTTTTAACATCTAGTTAAGAACCCGTTTACGCAGATAATATTTCAGTTGAGAAACATTCCACAGTCAAATAAGCCTATCGTTGGTTAACTGACTTTATAGAGCTGCAGCACTTTGTTGCCTGTTGTTTCTGGCTTACTCTGTACATGTACCTTGCTAATTTTAAATACATTATGTAGTATTGAATTAAGTACTTTTTTAACTCGTTTTTTTTTTTTTGGTTTAAAAGTGATATTGAAGGTGTCTCAAGTTACCAAGAGGCCAGGGAACCAAAATGAACACTCTTTAAGGGCCGTTTCCGGCCATCTGGGGGGTTTGTAAAACCACAAATTTTCTTGTACGCTCCGCGCCAACCAATGGTGGCGCTCTGCTCAGATAGTTGGGGCCTACAACTTTGAAAATCCTGGCTATGCCCCTGGTACTAATACTGTCAGCAAAATGTAACATCGTGAAAAGTCACGAAAGAATTGACCCATTGTGTTTTTGGTTCAATAAAATAACTTTCCCGGAATTTCACCCCTCCCCTTAGACCCCTCCCCCAGGCAGGGTGAGTCAAATATTCAGATATTAGCTATTTTGACTCAATGGGAAATTTCTTAGAGGAAACACTGGTGGATAATATCATTCAGTTTTACCATCAAATTATAACGCCATGAAAATGCTCATTTGTCACACTTTGTTTTTCTTGGAAAAGCAATTTGCAGTTTTAAGACAGAAAATAAATATTAAAAGCTCTATATCGCAAGAATCTTAACTTGGACAAAGCTGTAACTGCATGATAGATATGTTGTATAACTTGCACAAGTGCACAGTTTTTAGTATGACAATTTTGTACCCAATTCTGTTGGAAACTGACCAAAATCAATGCCTAAAGCTGTGTTAAGAAATTCCACTTGTGTATCTGCACAATAGTAACTTAAAACAGGTTAGAGGAGTCATTATATATCAAAACGTGGCATTAATCTAATAAATGCATGTATACATGAATGCCTTTCCTTCAAAGGAATCCAATTTTTCTTCTGAAACAGCAGTTTTTCACACTCCCTAGAGGTCTCTTTACCAGCTTGGGTCAAAATTAACTTCATTAAATTTACTATTACAAGGTGACTTTCTCTCAGCCCAAGATGTAGGCAGTAAAGTAGTTAATACATTTTCTGTGGTCACAACCTGAGCGAAAGGTCAAAGATTATCAGTTCAGCCTGGGACTGGAAACTAATGTAAGGAAAAGTTTTCCAAACAAACAAGATGTTTTCAGATATTGGACACATTTATTCTGGTATTAATTTTCGATAAGTGGCAAGGACCTGCTGGGAGGGTTGTCCCTTATTGTTTTGAATTGATGTCAATAGGCTGATGTTTTGATAAACATATTCATGACCAACCCCCTCCCACACACACACACACACACTCACACAGGTGTGTTTTACATTGTCCGAGGACCCCATTGTTTTTTCCATTGTTCAAATCCACGTACCCTAACCTTAACAATACCCCATAAAAATAGAATTCTTTCGAGGTTGTGGTGATTCTCGGTCAGAATACAAAACAAGTGCCCACAAACTAGTCAAGTCTGTGTGTTCTTTTATCTATTAATCTTCTTTTTTTTCTCTTTTTGGTCAAAATTCTTGTTAATTTTTTTTCCCTCAAAAAACAAAAATCATTTTATCACCCTCCCCTTAAATTCTAGAGGTCACAGATATTGTGGTTCTTCTCCCATTTCAGGTTCTACGAGAGGTGGAAAGCATATGAGTCGATGCAGATAGAGAGCATGCAGTTTACCTTAGATGATGAACAGTGGCTGCAAGACTGGACTTTAATGTTAAGCCTCGCCGGACAGCCTGGTGCTGCCCTTGAACAAACACACATCTTTGCTCTGGCTCACATCTTAAGACGGCCTATCATCGTGTACGGTGTCAAATTCATCAAGAGCTTCCGTGGTGAGAATCTGGGCTATGCAAGGTTTCAGGGTAAGTATCTGTCACAATTGTGTGTGTTTAAAATCTGATGGCCCATCACACTTTTGAGAATCTCATTTTTGGGGGCGATTGAAGGTGATTAGAGGTTAAAATTGAAATTTTGTAAACACGGTATTTAAA
The DNA here is from genome assembly GCA_020650975.1 of Apostichopus californicus. Classification (NCBI taxonomy): domain Eukaryota; kingdom Metazoa; phylum Echinodermata; class Holothuroidea; order Aspidochirotida; family Stichopodidae; genus Apostichopus; species Apostichopus californicus. The sequence continues at coordinate 10,582 of JAIPMN010000524.1, forward strand.
GAAGAACTTTGTAACACTGCACCCAGGTTAGCGCCATCCTCCACTTTTCCGTAACCTACCATTCAGAAATGTAGCAGCTTATTCTTAGAATTTATGTTTTAAATGCCTCATTTACCTGTCAGCTCACAACAATAGCACTCACCGTTTGGTTTCTGGTTTAGAATTCCTTCACATACTTTGAATAAGTGTCTTCACCTGTTACCTCTAGAAATTACTTAACATACATTTTTTTTTATTCCCCAGGTGTTTATCTGCCCTTGTTGTGGGAGCAGAGTTTTTGCTGGAAAACGCCCATCGCTCTGGGATACACTAGAGGGCATTTCTCAGCTTTGGTTCCCATAGGAACAGAATCAGAAGACAACCTTGGAGCTGGTGCTAATTTAAATACAAGTGACGACACACAGACTGTCTACCTGCCATTGACCGATTATGAGGGCAAACTATTGCCTGTTCACTTTATAACACCTTTAGAGGTAGGTGGAACTATATACCTGTGATAGAATTAAAAAGATAAAAATGATAAACTAAAACAAAATGAATTGATTAACTGGTATTTGCTGCCTCACTTGCTAAGTACATCTAGTCCATGTAGAGCGCTTTGAGATGAGATGTTCTTCTATGTAGAGCTTTATATAAATGCATATATTATTTATTTATTATTATTATCTACTGTCTTATACAGGAATAGACAAATAGAGTGGGTCCTGGTGTTTTGACAGTCAACAGAATTATACCTTAACAGCTGTTTTAACATCTTGGCGTGTATTTTGAATTCCTGTATGTTATGGTGACATAAGAGTTCATGTGCAAGCTGCAGAGTGCAGACTTATGATGGCTTGTAACATTGTAGTCAAGGCTGGCTTTGTTGAAATCCAGGATTGAAAGTATCACAGATGTGAACTCATTGTAGAAGAGCACCACCATGTACAGCTGCACAGTCATTATGTATTGTCACAAAGTATTGAGAATGGGTTTATATCACCTTATCAATGTAGCATTGAAATATAAAAACATATCCTCCATTGCTCATATCTTGCATTGCTCATTACCACTGTAATGTGAACAAGATGTCTTGTGTGAATGAAAGCATGACCTACCTACACATGAATGATAACATGAAGAGGTTGAACTTTGACATTGTCAAGGATGATTCTGTTGCGTATTCGGTTCAGTGCTGCTTTTAGACGAGAGATATCTCACCTCTCGATGTCTGAACTTTTACAGGTTGGGACAGAAGAGAAACTGCTCAACGATTGGCTGGACTGCTGCAGTACACCGGGAGGCCTGATGGTCGCCCAGCAGATTCACCACAAGAAACGACCCGTTCTGATTGGTCAGATGGTGGAAGAATGGTTGCAGCGATACAGAAGGATTGCTCAACAGCTTTGACAGTTAGCCCCGGGCTAGAGAGCTAACTTTAAACCTGTTACTGCTGCTGCTGCTACACTACCAACCTTGTAAATTTATAACTTCATGTAGGCGCCACGTGACCTATTTCTACCAGAGGGGTTTATCAGTTTGTGGTTGATTGACTTTTGCATAACATGACAGTTGTCTCGTCACTGGTATCCCTGGCGATCGTGTCCGGCAATTATGTTTTAAGTCTGATTGGTTTGTTTGCTGTGGAGAGTTGTAAAAAGCGTCCCCTTAAGACACTCTTACTATAACGAGATACTACTTTGGGAATATTTCTCCATCTAAAACATTTCTGTCTGTCATTGTTTATTAGTTCCAACTTCTTGTCTCACAATAGAAGGTTACCAGGACAATCGCTTCTAAAAGTGTTTTATCTTGTGAAAGGATCACCTTTATCTACTTCCAAAGTGTTTTTTTTTTTTGTCACTTTTGAATTGTGAACAAACTTAAAGCAACTGCAAAGTTTCTCTGAGAGCAACAATATTTGCGATCTCGATTTCTAGGATGTGTTGTCAAAACTTTCCTAAAGAAAGGAAGGGAGAAGGCAAATATTACTTCACGGTATTTTAATAACCGTTCATACACAAGTCACAATTCTCGTGGCATCTGTTCCCTACTGCATTCCTGGGTTTGATGACAATGAAATTGTGACTGTGTATGCAGTATACTTGATTGGTTGTATTACGTGGGTCAAAGGTCATTACTCTCCATCTCATCGGCATGTTATAACAGATTAACAGCATACCTCTGTAGGTATAGACAAGTAGGCCAAAGTAAAAGGTGTATAGACATGTCAGATTGAAACATTAACCCCAAATTGTGGGTTCTATTAACAGAAAGAGTAAAACATAAGGGAACATTCCTTTCAGTTTTCTAAGTTGGTCATAAACATTGCCTAGTTTATTTCAACTTCATCATATGGACTTGGCTACAATCCAGTAGATTTTGGACTATTATGTCAATATGATTGTCAAACTAAACCGGTCATTCTCATGCTTAAGAAAGTTGAAAATGTTTGAAAATATCTGAAGGACAGATAAGTGTCTTTAATTTTCCTGCCATGATGACATTTGCAAAGCTGATGGTTTGGATAAATAAATGGTTGTAGGACTTATTGAGTGGATGCTTCTCATAGTCCAGCTACAGTGAAGGTTCATGGAAGTAAACCATGAGATCATTAGGGGTTTGTTGAGGGTGGGGGGGGGGGGTGATGGAAGAAGGAGTATGGATGAAGGGTGTCAGCATGTACCACACTGATGGCATCTAAGGATGAATGTTCATCATACAGACAACCAGCAATGATTTTGTTTGTGCTTATGTAACAAACTTCAAAGTAAGTTTGGATGTGCAATTTTAATTTCACTTGTAATATTTTTCTAGATTTAGTATTAAAAGTAGGTGTAGTCTTTATGAGTGCATGAATCTGTCTCTGTCCTTTGTCAGCAAAAGAAAAGAAAAAAAAGGGGGAAAAAGGGTTAAGTTGGTTTGTAGCTTGACTGGCCATCCAGATCGTTGAATATTTAAATCTAATTTCAAAATCTTTTTTTCTATCATTTTTTTTTTTTTTTGGGTGAAAAGTAATGAAAATATATTAATATAATTAGTAAATGTTCTTCCACTGTCGATGTTGAGCAAGGGTATTTAAAGATGGTGATTCAGTCTCGCCCAGAAAATAACTGCCTGCCTCCTAAAGGAATTACAACAAAGCAGAGGATTAATTTGTTGATGTGATTAAAGAGTCAAACGAAACCGGTAGCTCGATGTTATAGAAATAGTCTACAAAATAACGGAATATAATATTTTTGCTAATCAACTGACATTATTCCTACTTGTAAAATTTATCAGTATCAGGGATTTTAGTGTATTTGTAAATGTTTTGGAAGCCTACAAAAGATAATCAAAATTTTGGGAGTTTTCAAATTTAAAAAAATTATGGAATTAGTTTATTCATTTGAAGATATAGAATAGACTGAAATTGATACCACACATAGGGGTAGTGTACGTGTAATCTAGTAGCCTTATGTGAATCCAGTTTTTTCCCCGTGTTTTTGGCATACATACTTTAACATATACATTTTATCTTGACCCTTTTTTTTTAAACGGCGAAAAGGAAAGCATTTCGTTAAGCTTCTTAGCATGTACAATGGGAACCTGAAAAGTGACTTGATGTTTCTATTCTTCAAAGATGGCGCACCCCTTTGTTATCAACGAAAAATTATTTTATATAAAACATCAACAGTGATCTCCATCTTAGTTTTTGTGTTATGTTGTAATAATATCTAGAACTGAATTTAATTGTCCCCACTAAAACTCCTCTAACAATCTGGTTTAGTTTAATAAGACCACCTGTCCACCCTTCTGTTTCAATGTATTCATGTGTGTATTTTCTTATGTGTGTGTAATTTTTTTTTAAAAGATTTTTGTGATTTTACAGTATTTTGTTTTACAGCGAAATGAATGCTAACATTTTCAGTTTTCTCATCATGTTTTGCACTTGCTTGAAGACAATTTTTACCAACTGCATCCTTATTATTTTTTCTTTTGACAATTGAGCAACTTCAATTTTTTAAATGTTTTGTGTAGATCTAAAGAAGGAATTAATTCTGTGTGTGAGTGAGTGAGTGACAGATACCTTTCCAGAAATTGGAAGGTATTTTGGGAACGGATTGCATTTAGGTACAAAAGTGAGAAATACAGTGAGAATGAAAAACGGAAAGACGACTCGACTCGAGTGAACTCTTTTTTTAGTCTCCTGTGTTTATACAACATGAAAATAATGATAGAATTGTCCGACATGTGTAAACCTTGTAAACACAGTAACTCAAGAAGAAAAGTTTGGGTGGACCTCATATTTAGTGTGTAGAAGAAACATATTAAGTGCAAGAAGCCTTTTGTTTTTGGTGGAGGTCAAGGTCATTTGGGGTCACCAGGGGTTAAAATTTGGAAACCTCATAAACACCATATCGCAAGAAGGGAATCATGGGCAGACCTCATATTTAGTGTGTAGGAATACCACATTGTGTAAAAGAAGCCTATTGTTTTTGGTGGACGGCAAAGATCATTTGAGGTCATCAGGGTTCAAATTGTGAAAACCTTGTAATCACGATATCTCAATACTAGAAGCTTGGGCCGACCTTTTATTTAGTGTAGAAGTACCACATTGAGTTAAAGAAGCCTATTGTTTTTGGTGGAAGTCAGAGGTCATCAGAGGTCAAATCGTGAAACCCTTGTAAACATGTACACCCTTACTATACATTACATCAAAACCACAATGCATTTTTGCATCCTGGTTTTGATGGTCTTCGTGTAAGTTGGTTCTTTGTGATGACAGAGGAATACACAAAAGTGATGGACTTAGAGTTGGGCGTAAACCAGGTATGTGGTGTGCAGAGGCACAACAAAATTTTTCCCCCGTTTTTATTCCTTGCCCGAAGGCTCAAGGAACCTATGCGATGGTGATTGCGTGTGTGTGTATGTGACGCCCTTTGCTCGTAAACACGATTACTCAACAATGGCAAGTTGGATTGAAGTCATACATGGTACATAGATGAACCCTATTGATTTTGGTGCTCATCTCATGAATAATAATGAAGTCACTGGGTCAAAGGTGAAAATCTCTGGGCAGATCTCATATTATGTATGAAGGTGTATAGCAATAAATAAAAGAAGCCTATTGATTTTGGTGGAGGTCAGAGGTCATTTGGGGACAACAGGTCAAACCGTAAAGCCTTTTAAACAAGATATTGGACAGATCTCATATTTGGTTGTAGATGTACCATATCAAATTGAAGGTGCATATTATTGCTGTTGGTGGAGGTCAAAGGTCATTTGAAGATATCACATGGAAACATTTTACTTCAATCCTCTCTTACCTGTCTCTTTACACTAACACTCCTCAACGTAATATTGCAAGGGAAGCTTGGACAGATCGCAGATTTGGTATGTAATTATATTACATTGAGTACAAAACCTATTGTTGTCGGCGGAGGTCAATGGTCGTATGAGTTCACCAGGGGTCAAATTATGAAAACCATGCTTATTTTCAAATATTTCATATTTAGTTTGTTGATGTATCTATCACATTAGTACAAGAAGCCGTTGTTGAGGTCAATGGTCATTTTAGGACAGCCTGTGTCATTGTGACTATTGTTTGTTACATCACACTGATTTCACTGTATTACTAATGTTACCCCCGGGTCCCATGGGTTAGGGCTGCTTCCAGGGTGGTTCTCTTTAGGGCTGCAGAAAGGAGACCGAGAACATATGAGGCAAACAGCTCAATTGGCAGATATAGCAAGCAACTTTTATTATTTGATCAACTGGCAGTAACTTAACTTATTTCCAGTGTAAAACACAATTAACACTGCAACATTGATCCTGGAATATTGATCTAGGGGAATCCCCTAATTATGCGACAAAATCAGTGGCGCCCTTCAAGTACGCTAAAGAACAATACCCACGCTGTAACTTATTACACGATAGGTCTGTGCCTACGCTAGCCTACAGTAAAGAAACTGAGCCTAGCTTAATAGTACAAATTTACTGCCGTACCTCTACGTGATCAACATTTTATTAAATACACTAACTACCCTACTTGAATTACAAAGCCTAATTGGCTGTTTATATTACCACAGATCACAAGTCCTGCAACATACGAATCTTAGTTGACGCATTTAACGACAAATAAGTGCTACTCGCTGACCTAACATACAATATTATACGTAATATTCTGTGACATCGTTGCACGAGTGGTAACATATTTTTAATCTTGTATAATCCCATCGTTTGCCTTAACATCATCAACCAAGATTCAATCAAATAAAAACTAGAGGTGTTTTAATACAACTGGTTGAGTTTTGGTATTTAACATTAAATAATTCATGTAAACTCACCCGCAGAAAGGAGACCGAGAACATATGAGGCGAACAGCTCAATTGGCAGATATATCAAGCACCTAGCCTGTGAACTTACGTTCAGATATATAGGCACGCATGTACACATTTAGTGTGCGTTTACGTGCTTGTAATTTATGTGGAACGCCAATTTGATAATTTTTGTAGGGGTACCTATTTTTCCGTGCAACACTAAGATCAAATATGTTAGTTTAGTTTAGTTTAGTTTAGTATAGTAGAAAAAAGGATCAGGAGGGACACTTAAGTCCCCGTCAAGGACCCTATAGAGAGAGAAAAAAACTGAAGACACAAACACTCAGACCCGATTACAATGCTTAAAGTGCTTGTCGAAAGCATTCTTAAACCCATTGACACTACTTGCAAGTACAACTTTCTCAGGCAAACCATTCCACTCATTCACAACCCTATTAGAAAAAAAGTTATGCCGAATATTAATCCGACTATGCGACTTTTGGAGTTTAAGACAATGACCTCTAGTACGACTACTGTTAGCAAACAAGAAAAAGTCGGTAAAGGATAAATTGTCGAAACCATACACAATCTTGAAA
>JAIPMN010000525.1:0-35966 GCA_020650975.1 Apostichopus californicus
AATGTTTGGAACTGGTGAGTAATGCATGTCAGTAATGCTACATACTTAATGTTTGGAACTGGTGAGTAATGCCTGTCAGTAATGCTACATACTTAATGTTTGGAACTGGAGAGTAATGCATGTCAGTTATGCTACATACTAAATGTTTGGAACTGGTGAGTAATGCATGTCAGTAATGCTACATACTTAATGTTTGGAACTGGTGAGTAATGCCTGTCAGTAATGCTACATACTTAATGTTTGGAACTGGTGAGTAATGCCTGTCATTAATGCTACATACTTAATGTTTGGAACTGGAAAGTAATGCATGTCAGTAATGCTACATACTTAATGTTTGGAACTGGTGAGTAATGCATGTCAGTAATGCTACATACTTAATGTTTGGAACTGGTGAGTAATGCCTGTCAGTAATGCTACATACTTAATGTTTGGAACTGGTGAGTAATGCATGTCAGTAATGCTACATACTAAATGTTTTGAACTGGTGAGTAATGCATGTCAGTAATGCTACATACTTAAGGAGACGTGAGAGGATGACAAAATACTTCGCTGGATAACATTAAAGTCTTAGGTCTGAAATTGGTAACAAAAATATGCTAAGTTTTGGAACAAAACAGAAGCATGCACTGTCTGTGCACTGTCATATTGATTGGTACTTACTCTTTGATTCTCCATAGAACCATTTGCTTCCATTGCGCCTGACCAAATACTGCATCCTTTTAAAGTAACCTTTCCTTCCAACAAGATCTAGACAAGAAGTTATCTGCTGTGCTTAGAATAATGATCATTACAGAATAATTATATGATGCATGCATATAAAGTGGAAGCATTTAAATATCTGGACTTTTTTAAGCTAAACAACTGAGTTCCTCTAATGCCTAGAGGTTTGTTTTTTGCACTCAATTTATGAATCTTGGAAGTAACTAATGGTTGTGTAATTAATGAAATAACATCCTCATAGATTTTTCTGATATATTTTCTCTTCTTGTCATCAGATCAAACACAGAATGCATGCCATGGTTCAGACTCCACTATGTCAGCACAGCGCGAATGTCATTTTTTCTTTGGTTCAAAAGTCAGACGTAATACTGCTATGCATCAAGGGAGTACCTGCTGTATCATCAAACCAAGTGCTGTGGATACAAGTAAGTTTGAAGATAGATATGTACTACATAAATGGGTGATGTTGGTGTTATTATATGGTTCTCATGATAGTTGTATACAGCCTTTCAAAGTTGGATGATGGTGGGGATCTCGTTCATAGTTGATACAGTGCTGTACGTATCATATAACTCCCAAAGTAAATTGTTTCAAACAAGTTTTTCTTCGAGTTCCTACAATTATCAACGATTTGCTACAAATTGTCTACAATGTGTGTTGTACAATGTGTAGACATCAACAAAATCTCAGACCCCTATAGTTAAGGAGATCATTGAAAATTGTATAATGCCAAACGAAACCTAGATTAGAGACAGCCTTTGTTGGCAAGAATATTCTAAAAGACTGAAAACTGTAGAGTAACACTGTTTAGTAGCCTAAATCAGTCACTTCCAACCTTTTCACAAACTGAAAAAGCATTTTCTGAATCCCGAGGATACTGACAGTCAATGAGTAAAAAGAATACATTGATTTTTGTCCCTCTAGGATGAATGGTATGGTACCTTACATAATCCTTCTTGCCACAATCCCACTGGAGACATTACTCACTCCTCTCTGTTTTTCAATTCCTAGACTCACTAAACTAAAGTTCTCCTACAAACTTGAAGCCTTGAACAAGTTGGTTATTGAAGGAACAACTACAATATTATTATCTCATCTCCCTACATGAAATGTATTAGGAGATGATATATTGTACTTCACCCCACATCAGAAATGTGAGGATGCGTGTGTATGTGAGTGAACAAACAAAGTGTGTTTAGCGAACTCCTTCTAGACCCAAAGTCCTATCAAGTTCATTGGCAGGAAGGTGCCTGACCATGTTAAATTGTGAGTATGTGATTGATGATGTCGTAGGACAAAGCTCAGAGGTCCTAAACCTATATGTAAAGAATGATGAGACAAATTATAAAATAAGACAGATTGTTTAGGGTTGGGGTCAATTGAGTTCAAAAGTTAAAAATGTCCTAAATTGTGCAAAAAATTGTTTTTTGTAATTCCAATCAAGTTCATACTTGGTGGGTAGGTGCCTAACCATGTAAACTAGTGCCTATGTGTTTGACGACATCATATTAAGTCAAAGGTCAGAGTTCAAAGGTCAAGATATCTAAAACTTGGCTTAGCCATATTTTTGCATGCTGACATGTTGAAAAAATGCATTAAAACCACATAAACATGTTAACTCATGCCTGGGTAATTGATGACATCATAGGTCAAATGTCAAAAAACATAGAAATTAGGTTTACCATTTTTCAAATAACTATCTGATTAATGTAGAGCTAGCGAGTTAAATTTGTCCAAGAATTAAGTGAGACCCAGAAAATATCACAGATTTCCAGCTTGTATTTGTAGCACTCTCCCTTGTGGGCCTTTAACAATTTAATTCACAGTAAGGATTTTACAGTATAGAATTTTTATTCCAAATTGTTTATGTATCCAGAAAGGACAGTCTTCCCATGAGAGTCATAGACACATAGATGAATAAAGGAACATTTTCTTTACTAATTTGAGCTAGGAAGTCACCTCTGCTACAGAAACATCCCTTTAATAATTGTTATTAATGAATGAGAGTTACAATGTATTGTTTATACTTTGGAATATTTTCACAACCTACTGCCAAAGCAAAAGTCATCTAGTATAAATCTCAGGGAAAATGGGAAATTTTTGAGCCCATGTGACATAACCTGTTGACCCCTTGAAGTTCAGAGGTTAAAAACTGATAACCACAGTGTCAGTTCATGTTTAAAGCAACACTCTGAAGCAGATTTCATTTCCTGGATGATTGTATATTTTGTTGAAGTCTTATAGAGACCCTTAACAAAACTAAACTGGACCAAACTATGTTCACAAAAAGAAAATCATAGCATTGGAGAATTAAAAACTTCATGGTAGCTTTAAATTTTTAGTTATCATGTTTAAAAGGTTTGCAGACTTTTGACAACTGTCAGCCTCATGTGACCTTTGACATCTTCTAATTTCAATAGGGTTCTTGTGCTCTCCAAACTGAATCTACTTACCATATATAACATTGATTCAACCTGTGTTTGTTGAGATATCGTGTTTACAAGCTGTTTTTGACAATTTCCCATTAAACCCACCCACACATAGTAAATCTTAATGCTCGGTAAAATTTTTGTTACATCAGTTACATCACCATACCAACTATAAACTAAATCGCACATTATGGTTGAAGAGGTATTCACATTTTACAAATGTTATGGTAAGCCCTGCCCACTCATTAGTATTCATGAGATGAGAACTACAAACAATAGTGCACATCTACTCATATTTAGGGCATTAAACACCAAGTATGACATTGATTCAACAAGTATTTGTTAAGATATTGTGTATACAAGCGGTTTCAACGATTCCAATATCAGCCCCACTCACAAATATTAAGGAAGTAAAAACATGTTGTTGCTAGAACATACTTACTAGGTAGTTACATCACCATACCAAGTATAAAATAAACCGGACATACGGTTGCACAGATAGTGACAATTTAAAGAATTTTCTGTTAAGCCCCGCCTACTTATTAACATTCAAGAGATGGGAACCAAACAACAATAGGGCACATCTTCATATCATGGGGCATCTACCTGCTAAGTATGACATTGATTCAACTTGTGTTTGTTGAGGTATCGTGTTTACAAGCCATTTTCTATGAATTTCCATTAAGCCCCACCCAGGCATGAATATTAATGAGGTAAAATTTCTTGTTGCAAATAACATGTACTTACTATATAGTTCATTCATACTCAGTAAAGATTCCTAAATGCTATTGGTCCATTCAGGTCAGCTGACAGTGGTTAATCCTGTGAGTAACGCACGGTAAAATTACAGGGCATCACTTTAATAAATCTTTGGTTATATGTAACCAAAATGTTTTGTTTTATGATTTTTCCCCCACACAAATGGTAGTGTATGAATGAACGGGGTTAATCAACGGTCTAGCGTGCGTTACTTACATGATTAATGCACTCCGGGTGTTAATGCTATCGCTGGATGCACTCGGGCTCCGCCCTCGTGCATCGCTTGCATTATCCCCCGATCGTGCATTAATCCTGGGAGTAACGCACGCTAGACCGTTGATTAACCCCTTATTTAATCACCAAACCAAGTATGAACTAAGTCCGAGATAAGATTAGAGAGATATTGACATTTTAAGAATTTCATGTTCAGGCCCACCCACTCATTAATATTCCTGAGATAGGAACCACACAAACAATAGGGCACATTATGGGACATCAACCTACCAAGCATGACAGTGACTCAACTTGTGGTTGTTGAGATATCATGTTTACAAGCTAGCAGTCACATCCACACACATGCACCCATGCATACACATGCCAACACGATTGCAAAGGTTACTGCCCCTTAGTAACCAAAAGGAATTCTGCAGTCCTTCTTACTGTTTTGTTTACAGATAAAGCTGGTGAGATTATGGCTACAATTACTGCTCAGGGTTATCAGGTAACAGGGCTACAGATGTTTCACATGGAGAAAGCAAATGCAGAAGAATTCTTTGAAGTCTACAAAGGAGTTGTTGCTGAATATATAGTGAGTATTTCAAGTTCTATGAAATGGTATCTGAATGTAACTTTACAACTTTGAACAGTCTTTATATAGGAGGTATTGATTCAGTTATACTTTGAGTTACTTTCAATTACTATTTGTGGTACCTACATGTAGATTTCCTGCCGAAAGCAAAAACAATGGATGCAATGGTGATGGTGTGGTCAATGCCTTGGCTTTTAAACTCAGTCTCTCAAAATGTCCGTGGTAGCATCTACGAGAGCAGAAGAACCCTATTGCTATCTGTGGTGGTCAAAGGGAATTTGATTTCACCAGAGGTCAAAGTCTAAAGCCTTGTTACCCTGTAAATTCATAAGCAATGCTTTGATGAACTTCAAAGTCAGTGTGTGGATCCACCATAAATAAGTACAAGAACTCATAGGGGCCGTAGATCATTTTAGAAAGTAACATTTTTGGTTTCAATGATAATCATAACCTTGCATTAATGACGTATGTGTGTATATATGTGTGCGTTTGTGACGCCCAGCTTGTAAACATGATATCTGAGGAAGGGAAGCTCAGACCAATTTTATGTATAGTGTGTTGAAGTACCACATTGAGTACAAGAAGCCTTTTTTTGTGGAGGTCAAAGGTCATTTGGGGTAACCAGAGGTCAAATTGTGAAAACCTTGTAAACATGATCTCAATATTGGAAGCTTGGGCAGATCTCTTACTTGGTATGAAGGTGTAAAATTAAGTACAAGAAGCCTATTGCTTTTGGTGGAGGTCAAAGGTCATTTGGGTCACCAAGGGTCAACTTGTGAAACCTTATAAACACAACATCTCAAGAAGGTAAGCTTGGGCAGATCTCATATATAGTGTGTAGAAGTACCACATTGGATACAAGAAACCTCTTGTTTTTGGCGGAGGCCAAAGGTCATTTAAAGTCAACAAATGTCAAACGGTCACTTCACTCCTCTTCCCTGTCTCTTAACATTACACCCCTTCCTAAATATAATATCGTAAGGGAAGCTTGGATAGATCGCATATTTGGTATATTATTGTACCACATTGAGTACAAGAAGCCTAATGTTGTGGGCAAAGGTCAATGGTCGTTTGAGTTCACCAGTGGTCAAATTGTGAAAACCTTGTTTTTACACAATATATTCAACAAAGGCAGATGCCATATCTTGGGCAGATAACTGTATGTTGATGTATCACATTTAGTACATCTCATTTCTTCTCAGGACATGGTAAACGAATTATCTTCTGGACCATGCATTGTTCTGGAAGTGACTGGCCAAGGTGACAATATTCCCACAAAGTTTCGAGAATTTGTGGGCCCAGCAGATCCAGAGATTGCACGCCATCTTCGACCCAACACTTTGAGAGCCAAGTTTGGCCACACAAAAATTAATAACGCTATTCACTGTACAGATCTACCAGAAGATGGTGCCCTTGAAGTTGAATACTTTTTCAGAATCCTCTCTGATTAGTTTCCAACAATTCTTTGTAATATAAATGTAATAAATCGGTCTCCTTGTCTGCTACTCACCATAGATCAGATTGTGATTTCAGAATATTGCTTAACTTGAGTTTAACTGTGCAAGAGTTGGAACATACTTATTGAACAGGTTAAACGCCTATGCTGTTTCATGCGTCTCATTCAAATTGTTTCTCTCATTGGTACAGTATCAGAACACAAAATCAAACTGTGAGCCAATGCTTTTTTCCACACTACAACCAATAGTTTTGTTTATGTTTGAATAACATTGATGATCAAATAGTACATGATCCAAATAACTGTAATCTGATTTGAGAGTCCACTCAATCTAGCCACTGGATTTGGGATTTTTTTAGACCTGATTCCACATGGATTTACCAGATTGTGGAAAATATCCACTGTTTATAGTCTGACATTCTAGGTCATATCAACCAACAAGACATTCTGGGGATAACTGGCTGACAGTGTAGAACATGAATGTACAACTTTGTTAAGAATCACAGCAGGAAAGTAGGTAAAACTTAAGAGGACATCCCCAGCACTAACAGTGAGAAGTTTGCTGGGTCTAAGTCCCAAACTTAATTTTTTGTTACTTGCACATTTTGCTATATAGTGCCTTTCTAAAAAATTTCTTAAAAAGTTAACTTTTAAACTTATGATGCATTAAGTAAATATGTGGAATATGTTATATCATTCCAATGGCAGAAATTTGTAAAAAAATCTGTAACATTAAGTGATTTAAATGAATAGGCAATTGTGGCGAGTTTGAACGTTTTCCTTTTTTCTTCTATTTCTTTGATATCTGCAATAAGTGTTCTTGCATTTGTAAATAAAGCTTTTTGGCATTACATTTTTGGCATTACAACTTCCAGACATGCATTTTCTGTTTATTGTACCTAGGTGAAAGTTATGATGTTGTGACTTTGACAAAAATTCCACAATTTTCAAGTATAATATTACCATGACTGGACAGGAACCATAGATGCATTTTGGTAATAACTAAAACTAAGAGTGCTGCTACCATTTCCACATGCTGGTAGGATGGAATAAGTAGTGTAATTTCTTGATAATTGTGATAAACTATTCCAGGATAACAGTCTTGTTATTATGTCCTTATGAGTGGCCTTTGTATCTTATTATTGTACATCTTAGTCACTGGATAGAATAAGTACATAAGCATGTTTGAGGTAGGCAAGTCTCTTCAGTTTTCCATTTGCTATCATAATAAATCAGTTTTGGGGGAAAGAAATGGGAGGGTCAAAATACCAATTTAAAAGGCTTTTAATTATTTGAAATTTTACTAGGAAAATTTCATGAAGAGGTCACCACAGATCAGTCTGCGGTGTACATGGTTGGACACTATTTGAAGAGTGGAAAGAAAGTTTAGTCATATCCTTGTCGTGAGCCTTGGTCACCAGCACTGGTCGTACTATATGTAACTGCAAAGATCATGTTTGATGTTCAAGCATTACACAGGTAGGGTTACCATTTTTCTTTGAGCTGAAAGTGGGACTGACCTGGGGGAGCGGTCTAATGGGAGGGGGTTCCCCCTCCCCTTTGCAAAAATTTTGATTTTGGGACCTACCTAGAAGCCAAATGGTGCAATATTTAAGGCTGATTTCACTAGTTTTGTTTGCCTAATATGTGGCCTATTTCAGAAATGTAATTCATGCTATTTCTAGTTTGCACCACATTTACTCCATGCGGACTGGTGATAAAATTAATACCATGGTGCCCAACTACATCATCATGAAAAATATCCAAAAATTAACAGCACAACTCAAACTCAGTTCAGTCATGAATATTTGTCCCCTCCACTAATCTGCTTGAGGAGTCCCGGATTCTTCAACAGGTATGAATGAAGAACATTGAACGTCCCACGTCAGTAACGATACTCAATTCTATCGCAACGACCCACGTGGATTCGTATTCCCGCACACTACAGGGTTTCCATACTGAGTCGTCGTCTGCTACAGCAGCTAACAAGCTGTTTATGTACACATAACTTGGCGATTGCGAGTCTGATCCGAAAAACTTGTACTGCGTATATTCGTTTCCGGGAAAATCGGGACAATTTGTCTTACAAGGGACAATCCCGATTAATCGGGACGGATGGTAACCCTATACACAGGTCACATTCAAAATGTGAGGCCAAGCTTGTATAGTCCTTTTCATGTATAAAAGTTTGCTTATTGCACATATATCTCTGTAGTCTGCAGCTAATATTTCAGAGTGTACGTGTATAGCTACAATTTCACAGAAATACGTCCTTTGAAATCAGCATCATAGCACATGGAAACTGGAAATACTTGCTGGCTATTTCTCACAAGGATTCGTTGAAAAGTGGCTTTGTTCTATGTCATGGTAATGTCTCTGATAGATGTACATTTCAAGTTATGTAAACTATGTGTTAACAACATTATTTAACAATCCTGTCTGTATTGAATTTTGCTGTATACAGAGAGTAAATAATGACAAATATGACAGCTGATTTTCCTGATGATCTGTTAAAAGTTCAGCTGACAATGTGTGCATATCTCAATACAACATGATATATCTAAAACTCTCAATTTGAGATCAAAGCACTTACAAAATATCTCAAAGTCTTTTAACTTTCTGGTTGTAACTTATTCTCTGTTCATAAAGTGTCTTAAATAACATCCCCATGCAATACCTTGCAATAACTGATACACTTAGCCTCAAAGTACAAGTTTGTTAATAGTTTTGAGATTCTGCAGCATTGCTGCTCTAGCATGTGTAGTTTAACCCAAAATAAGAGGTGTGGAGAAGAGATAATTTTACCCACTATTCCTCCAACCACCTATCCTACCCCTAAATTTAACTGGGTATGCCATAGTAGTAATTGTCAGACTTACTACATCCTCTATAGCAGACATACCAGTATTGTTTAATATTCACATAGCAGTATTGGCTCCACATTATAACATGCTTGACATGCATGAAACAGAGTTCCAAAAGTACTTTGGAGAAGGTTCTGTATCTTGAAGTTACTTCCAGATGTCAAGGGGTGTTGAATTAAACAAATGTTAAGTGAGCAAATACTTCGAGGATGTTACTAAAGGAGTCGGAACATGAGTAAAGTATTTGACAATCTAGCACATTTGGGACCAATATTGATGTTTACAGCTTTAATCTGGCATACATGATTTCTTTGAACTATAGTTCTGTTATAATACTAACCTTTTCAGTGTTTAAAAAAAAAAAAAAAAAATCACTAGATTTCAATTGTTAGCTAACCATTTAATCCAAAAATATGCAATCAGCTTGCAATGAAACTAAACATAATGCTAGTCCTAGTTACATCTGCTGCAAAAGTGTTGTTTGCCTTTACACTTGTTTTGAAAGGTACTGTAGATTGCCTTTCTTAATGCATGAAATACCTTTGAAACACTTGCAACAAGTAACAATTATTTCTTGATCAATAATGTCTTTGTACAGTAGTAAACATGTTGCAAGCACAACCAGCCCCCAGAGAAGCATTATTTCAAAATGGTGTATTCAAAAATCTTTAGACTGAAATTTGGAGCAACGTTCATTTCCAATGAAGTATAGCTCTAGGCTTCAATGTCTGGTCCTTCCGTGGAAAATGATGCAAGCATCTCATCAATGGATCCCTTGTTATTCTGTGTCTAGGAATAGAAAGAAACCACACATAGGTTATAAGCAAAGTAAGAAATACAACAAAAGGGTTTTCAATATCATTTCAGGTTTTTCATTTTGTTTTTATGATAGTGCCTAAGACTCAGACCTTTGACCGAGAAATCACAGATTTAACCATTTTTTTTATAAGCCCTTAAAATGAATGACAAAATCCAGTTGCCTACCTGATTGTCACAAGTTAGTGTTTTAATTCTTCCTCCACTTTTTTCTACTCCACCCTCTTCCAGCAAGATGTTGTTTTCAGATGTCACTTTTTCCACTTCATTGACATCTCCACTTTCTCCATCACTACCTAATGTCTCTTCCCCTTGGTCTGTATTGTCTTCCTCCGTATCTATGGCTATATCATCAAATTGCTCTATATCTTCATGTTTTTCAGGATGATCTCCATCATGGCCATATTCACCTTTCTCCTCAGTTTGATTAAGTTCTCCTACATTAAACATTTCCATCCTTTGGGACTGGTTTTCCTTGAAGTTTCCCCCAGTGGTGATATCTGAGTGAAGCAGCTTGTCTTCAGGCACAAATTCTGATATTACATCCATTTGATCTAGGTTTGGGGAAATTTCTGATTCTGTGACTGGGTTAACATTAACGTGTCCCTTTACAGGAAACCATAACGATGGTAGATGACTAGATAAATTTGCTTCTGTTTCTTCTTCGGGAATCCTTACAATAGGAATCTGTGGCATTCGAGGGTGGATCAAATTTTCACATACAGTGATAGCTTCAGTGCAAAATTCTTTAACCTGTAAAAAAGAATGAGGCTTGTGGTAAAAGAAAGTACTTAACTTTCAAGACAATCTTTCACAGAGGTTCTTAGAACTGTGTAACTATTGCCACTGAGTATCTGGAAAACAAGCCATTTAGTTGCAGTCCACACGATTATCACACACAACTACAATTTCTTAAGCAAGGTAGTAGCTATCTGAGCTGTTTTGTAGTAGTTATTTTGTAAAAGTAGATTTACACTTAATTTGACACCTTGTTCCCATTGGGCATGTCTTACTTGGTAAGATTACTCATTTTTTAGCAATACTACACTCAGGGGCGTCAATCCGATTTGAAACGTGGGGGGGATGTATTCCATTCGAGTATTCCGGCCGTAAGTACGTACTATCAGAGCCGCATATATGGCTCTGAGTACTATCTAAGCGGAGCGCCACCATCGGTTGGCGCGCAGCGTACCAAGAAAGATTCAGATTTCAATACCTGCCAGATTGCTGGAGATGGCACTTGCCAGGCTGGATAGCAGCCATCTAGTTGCGTGATTTCGGGAGAAAATTACAAATTCGTCACTCAGGAAATCTGCAATAAAGTTCATGCGACCTTAATTTTTGGTGGATTATTTCTTTTATTAGTGATTCCAATTGACATGAACATTAGAACCCGTGCAAGTTGACAAATGATGCGGCGAACTGGTAACCCCAGCCCCATTTTGCCCTATGTTTCAGGATAGAATACCCCTCATTTGTTCGAACCCATGACAACTAACAATCTGTGAATAAATTTACTTTGAAATGGGCACATTATATTGCACCAAGTCAGTCAAGGAATGACTCCAGGGCCTCAGATATAGGCCTATAGGAACAATGTCCCAAAATGTTCCCGGACATATATGGCGAAGGAAGCTATCCGCCACGACTGCATGTGAGTTTCTCAACTTGCGGTCCTGGGAGTCATACCACAAAATGGTGCATTTCCTCACACGCCATTATTAATAATTTAAATAACTAACTAATTAGGCACAGTCCAGATCCGAGTTTGTATAGTGAGCTTAGCGCAAATTTGGCCAAAAGTCTTCATACGCCAGCATGTTAAACCACTAATGACTTGTAATGCCACCTGTGACACACTTCCAATGGGACTGTGTCAGTTTAAATGTTTTGCTAGGTCTATGAGAATACATTTCTATGAAATTTGAAACAAGGATGGCAGGACAAACCACTTTAATTATATTTTCAGGAACTCACACATGCGCATGAACTTCTAATATTCGATGATATGAATCCTGAGATGTGTAAGCCCTAACCAAATAGACACTACTCTTTTTCCAAATGTGTGGGGGAGACATTTGATTGTGTGTCCCCACCCATCGAAATGTGGGAAGGGGGGACGTGTCCCTCCGTCCCCTTCAATATCTGCCATTTAAAACAAAACTATGACCAATGTTGGGCAGTGGTGCAGCCATGGAATGGATCAGTATGCAAGAATATAGATATTCTTTGTCCTTACAGGGTATTTTCAGACCATTAAGAAACATTTCAATGGTAATTGCTCTGAAAAACATTTGTGGTAAGTTTGAAGAGCATATGAAATAACTAATAAATTCCAATAATTTTGCAAAACCATGGTGTCCCACATTGTTGGCTAAGTTGCTTCCATATATCAAAAAGTGGTAATTGATTCTCCAAAGCTAAGATGGTAACTGTGCCTTCTAGAACAGCAAGCACAAAGCTAATGACTGCCCCTATGCAAATTGTTTAACTACTAGGTCACAGGGAATTCATTTATGTGATCATAAATTAGTATGATTGGGGTTACATTTTGAGGGCCACCACATTTTGTAATACAACAGCAATCCAACTTTTCAGGATGAAAATAAAACAAAACAACAAATAAAACTTACCTGAAAGCTACAGTCTAATCTTCCCTGAGAGAAAATGCAAATGCAGCTGTTGAGGGGAACTGACCAACTTGGACTTGAAACCAGAACAGAGGCAAGTAGAACATGATAAAGCTCTTTTCTACATACAGCTGATTGGTAGACTGAGGAAGCTAGGCCTAGCCCAGTCTGGCACTGCAGTAAAGCTCTGGTAACAGCTAAGTGTGTATCCTGTTAACAAAGAGTGATAGAAATACTGATACAGTGAATTTGATAATATAAACAACCTTAACATGGTTAAACCTTCATATGATTCATTTGTAGGGTCATATCATACATGATTGTCTACAGATACCTGAGACGCTGCAGTTGTGCAGGTCTACATGACCAATGAATATCCACAAGAAACTGAATAGTGAAGGTAAACTTGGCATATAATTTAAACATGCAAGCAACCAAAATGACAATGTTCTGATGATCTAAATGTATAAATAATTGATAGATGGCCTATGCTATAACTCTACATTGTGCAATTTACAATCGTAGTCCATGTTTCCTACTAATTACCTTGGGTGAAAGCTCTGAATTACTTCTTGACAAGTTCACCTCATTTATACAGTAATGAACAAACGTGGTATTTCCTGACTTTGAATTTCATACAAAAAACTAGATGAGTTTTAAGGAACTGTCAACATCAGCAGTGAACTATATAATAGAGATAGGAGCCATTTGTAGAGAAACAAATATATTAAAATAAAATAAAATAAAACTGTTAGCAAACTGCTGATCTACTAGAGAGCCTGTGTAGGAGAATGTGTAAAAGAAAGTTGGCCTGACATTTCGATCCTAGCAGGATCTGCTTCAAAGGCTAAATGACAAGTAACAGTAACAGAAGGGACAAAAACACGCACAGAATACAGACAGGTTAATGAGCACGGTGAACACAATGAGATACATGTAAGGGGATTTCTAGACAAGGGATGGAGAGAAGAAAGCAACAGGGGAAGAGGAGAGGTAGATCCTGCTAGGATCGAAACGTCAGGCCAACTTACTTTTACACAAACAAATATATTGTGTGAGAAGTCTGAACAATAGGCTGATTAAGATACAATTAATTATCAAATATCATGCTGATATTCCTAGCCATATTGGTAAGCTTAAGGAAAACAAGCCAATTATTGAGATGAGCTTGCAATTTATCATACCATGAAAGAATCAAAAGCGCTGCTGCTCTTGAATCTACAAATTAATGTTAGTTTTGTGTGGTCCAATTTTTATTCTCTATGCAAAGCTTTCCATGTTATTAGCATCATCCGCAATAAAACTTGATTTGATCTACGGAAGGACTGATATAACTGGTTACCATCTATAGACAGATGGAATATATGTTGTGGTCTTGAATGAGTTGACCATTGGTAATTAAAAATTAAGCATTGAGGTTCAGTCTTTCCCCCAATTATTCACAGTAAGAACATAGCCATAATACAACAGTAATAGTGACACAGAAGTTGGATGGTTGTTGCAGGAGAACACTAGTCTACCGTACATGGCTGGCTTTTATTCATCATACAAGCTGAAGAAAGCTGAAGCCACAATTTCAATTGAAGTATCAATCACGTGTATGTCGCCGATAATTCTACATTGGCAAAACATGATCACATCACGCAACAGAGCAGCTGATACCTAGAACATCAGTTGATATTTTCACTTTCCATGTTTTGGAATAATCGGTATGACATGTAACTGGTATTCCACGTAAGTTTTACTGATTCCGATCATGTTCCCATTGTGCAATAATCTGCCCAATTCCGATAATCGTTTGAACACTACACATTACAACATAAAGCTGGGTACAATGAAACACACTGAATAGTAAAAACAAACCCTGTGTAATGTCCACTTCAGTCTAGAACCACATGTGAAAAACAGAGTCCTCAATACTGAAAGTAAAAACAGTAAAAAGAGTTTTGTTGTTGCTTAGCAATAAGCATAAGGGGATATTTTAGCAGCAAAGGGGAATTAAACACTGCTTACATTATAAAATTGTTCACAATAGTACTTGATAACTGAGAATGCATTAGCAAATACAGCTAACACATGCAACTACAATTTCTTTCCTTCCAATGAATAACTAGCATGCAGTCAAACACATCAATATTATACTTTTATAAAAATCACCAGTATGTTACCTCATTAACATTAATAAAAAGCACTTGATATCAGACTACCTTCTAACAGTCTCTCTACCAGTGAAAGTTCTGGAATCTAATCTCATGAAGGTAAACTGCTACCAAGGTTGTTTTTCTGACACATTTAACAAATGGGCTTATTTGTTAAACTGGGGAAGAATTGCATTGAGTAAAGGAGTACATGAGAGAAAGATACCTGCCAAGACTGTCACATAAAGGTGTTCTACTTGTTTATTGCTGTCGTGCTTGCTGCTGCCGACTGGTTCTACTTTCCACTGATGATGTTTCTTTTGTTTTTTTTTCCTGGGGCCACATGGATCTTGCTTTGGTTCTTTTGAATTTGATTCCTGTTCAGAAAAGTAAACAATGTACATATATGGTAACAGTGCAATAACAATATAAAACTTTTGTAAGGTTGAACATGTTTTTCATGAAGTCATTATTGAGCTGCAATATTTAGGGCAATGGAAGTTAAGAAAAAGCCATCTTCATGCTCAAACCATTTTGACATCTGCTTCACACTATGATCCTTGTTTTCCACTAAACCAGTTTATTTCATTTGCTCAAAATCCATAAACTTTCCCTTCTGGTGATACCATATTTACATGGTTTTCATATTTTGACCTTCACTTGCCTCAAATAACCTTTGAATTCTCCAACAGAGCATAGGCTTCATCTACCGAAGATAGTGCATCCACAGTTCCACACACCACAGTTCCACACAAGAAGAATGAAACCATTCCTTTGAACTGCTGTATATAAAATTTTTATGATCTCATAAGCATGTACTGTATGTATATACTGTACTTACATTTTACTATCCATGTAAATATGTATAAAGCTAATTAGACATACTATTTCACTGATATCTGATTTTGTGTTCTATGATTCAAATTCATTTATTGCACACAAAATACAACAAGTTGAGTGTATGAATGTAGTGCGACAAACCTAATATGTGAAGGACCAAAATCTGGAATATTTGGTTCTTTTCTTGTGGTTAAAAGCCATGTCTACCCAATGTGATGAATATTAATGTCATGTAATGCCATGTCATGAAAATGTGTTTATTATGTAGCAACATCACCATACCAGTATGAACCAAATTGGACATATGGGTTGCAGAGGTACTGACATGTTAATAATGTTATGGTAAGCCGTGCCCACTCATTGATATTCATGAAATAAGAACCAAGATTAATAAGGTACATCTACTCATTATGAGGCACATATCTACCCAGTATCACATTGATTAAACTTGTGTTTGTTGAGATATCATGTTTACAAGCCCCACACCATTCATGAATATTAATGTAGGTTCATCACTATACCAAGTATATACTAAATTGGACATACGGATGAAGAGATATTGACATTTTAAGAATTTTCTGTTAAGCCACACCCATCATTAATATTCATGAGATGGGAACCAAAACAATAGGGCACATCTACAGTATGACATTGAATTCAACTTGTGGTTGTTGAAATATCGTATTTACAAGCTGGCCGTCACATGCACACACACACACACCAGCACAATTTCAAGGTTACTGAGCATTCGGCATCAGAACCAAAAATGGTGAAGTGCTTTCTTTGTAGTATGAAGCTATGTGACAATGTAAGACAGCATATAAACAGCAATGCAGTAATTACTGTACCTGTTGTGGGTTTTCTTGTAAGTGAGCATCATTCATAATGTGTGCAATCAGTTTGGCTGCATTTTCTCCCATATAAGCTGATGCACCCACTCCATTCAACCATGTGCGATAGGTTTGATAAACTTGACATTTAATACCCCTGTAAAGGAAGTAAAAGTGACATATAGGCTCATCTACCAACAGCTTCACACAAAATAGCAAGCAATTCAGGGTTTCACAGAATAATTCCAGTACAACTCAATTCTGATTCAAGAGAGCAGAAAGCATGCCTTATATTAAGAAACATTTCTCCTATATGACTTTTGTCAGGGTTTGACAATATTGCCACCCATATTGTTGCCAGGACACATTACAGAGACATTTTCTCTGGGTTCTTGTACTCCATATTATGGTACATCCACTTATAGTAGATCAATCTTATCTTACTGGGATTAATGTTCATCAAAGCCTTGCTTATGAAGTTACAGCATCATTTACTTCTGGGCAGCATCTCGTCAATGGTTACTCATTGTTTTTTTGAATGACATTACAACTGCTTGAATTTAGTTACCTGAACTTAAAGCTATTGACTTTGGCATCTGCATCACACAAGGCTGTCCAATTGAGTAGTTGTAATAGGAGCTGGTTGATGACCTTTCCATGTGGTAACAGATGATTGCTACACCTGGAAGACAGATTACAGACACATCCACATATTAGTTCATTTATCCTCAGAAAGAAGATATCTGAAGATATACGTAACGCTTAATGTGGTATCATGAGAGTGCTACCACAACCCCAGCATATATATGCCATGTGAGGTATACTCGCCTGTTATTGGTTAATTCTTTGGAATGTTATACCAAGATTTGAGCCTATGATGGCCACTAATCAAAATGACTTGCTGCCTACTACCTCCCCCAGTTGTGAACTTGTTGTGAATGCGGCTGAAAAAAAACTTAACATTGAAAACAAGATTAAAGCAAACTTATTGCTTTAATTTTGTGTGATAGGAATGTTGATGGTAAACAAGTTTACCTTCACTGTTTCCCCCATCCCCCGAAACAATATATATTATGTAAGGCAAAATAATAAAAATGTCCACATACTGTCGGTCCAGCTTTCATTCTTTCAATGTTTCAAATGTGATATTTAATTCTTTGAACATTATTTGAATGAATTGCCGAAAAAAATTACAAAAATAAAAAGAACATTAAACCATAGACATATAAACCACTTTTGAGTAACTATCATATTCTTCAAAGCCTTTTGGAATTGTCACTCCAAGAGGGGATCTGTTATTGATTGTCTTGTCTGAACGAATGAAGATTATACCGCTCATGATAGGCCAGTTGTGAATGCTTCGGTTAACATTGCTTGACAATTAAGGCGCTGCAATTACATTATGTTATAAACATGTGCTATAAAATGAAAAGATAAAGTATGAATAAAGCCTTGTATGTTGTAACATGACAATGGCTATATTATTACCTTAGAATAAAAGCATTGAGCAATTGCAGAGATGCTTCATGTATGCCAGTCAACACCATCAACAAGTAACATGACTGTGTGGAGCCATTCAGTGTCTGTAAAAGAAGTAAAGAGTTTCTTTTTATTATGCTTAGTTCATTTTTACTTCTTTGTTTACTGCTTTTCCTACATAAGCTATCACTGTACTCTTTAGCAAATAGCAAGAATAATGAACACCATGTTTAAAGTAAAAGTCAAATTGATATCAATAGTCATTAAGTCAAACTGTTGCTTGCAGTAAGAGTTGTTTTAATACAAAAACAGGGCGACTGGAGAAGTATCAATTGTTTATGAAACTTGAAACATAAAAACCATTAATTTTATATTCATAAAGATATTGTAGCATTCATTCAACATACAGGTGAGGGCTATTCATAGAAACTTCTTGTTTTTTAAACATGCCATTTTGAAATTCTAGCTTGAAACTCAACCAGAGTGAGATCCAACTGCAACACAACTGACAATTCAAGTAACAAATGTCTGCAGTGGACAAGAAACCATTGTTCTTTGTTTTCAGACAAAGAAGAAGATTGGAGGAAAAGTTAATTAAAAAAGGGTTACTTCTACCCAGAGCATAATTAAATAACATCTATGTACTATTAATGCCCATGCCATTTATAGATATATTGTGATATTAGGATTGGGAGCCGCTATTTTAGGTACCAACTGACTCAAGCTCACTCTTTTGATTATTTTAACTTTCTCAAGGGTCTACCAGTGTTTACAGATAAAAGGGAGATTCAAATATTAAAGGAAAGCTTTTATCATAAAATTCAAAAGCAGGAAGAATAAAGGTACAGACCAATGAGCTACCCGTCACAGCTAAGATGTTGCAAATCATGGCAAGGATGTCTCTGTGTGGAATAATAACTGTCGCTGGGAAAGTATTTCTGAAAAAGAAACATGGGTACCATCAAAGCAGGATCAACATTAGACAGTTAGAGTAGCAGCTATATACAGTAGTAAAAACTATTTCTTTGCCAAGCCTAACTTCACATATCTGGAGTGTGAGACCTGACACTAGATCCTGTAAGCTAGTTTGTAACTCAATACACTAAAATATTTTGGACATGAAAACAATGAACTGGCTTATCTTAGAATAAATCATAGTTGCATGAGTTATATTACAATGAATCATTGTGCATTGAGTTCTACTAGCAATCAATCATTGGTGCATTGAGTTCTATTACAATGAATTGTTGGTACATTGAGGTATGCTATAATGAAATCATTTGTGCATGAGTTCTATTACAATAAACCTTGGATTGAGTTCTATTGGAATGAATCAATGTTGCATTGAGTTCTATTAGCAATCAATCATGGTGCATTGACTTCTATTAAATGAATTGTTGGTTCATTGAGGTATGCTATAATGATAACATTTGTGCATGAGTTCTATTAGAATAAACCTTGGATTGAGTTCTATTGGAATGAATCAATGTTGCATTGAGTTCTATTAGCAATCAATCATGGTGCATTAAGTTCTATTAAATGAATTGTTGGTTCATTGAGGTATGCTATAATGATAACATTTGTGCATGAGTTCTATTAGAATAAACCTTGGATTGAGTTCTATTGGAATGAATCAATGTTGCATTGAGTTTTATAAGCAATCAATCATGGTGCATTGAGTTCTATTAAATGAATTGTTGGTTCATTGAGGTATGCTATAATGATAACATTTGTGCATGAGTTCTATTAGAATAAACCTTGGATTGAGTTCTATTGGAATGAATCAATGTTGCATTGAGTTCTATTAGCAATCAATCATGGTGCATTGAGTTCTATTAAATGAATTGTTGGTTCATTGAGGTATGCTATAATGATAACATTTGTGCATGAGTTCTATAAGAATAAACCTTGGATTGAGTTCTATTGGAATGAATCAATGTTGCATTATGTTCTATTAGCAATCAATCATGGTGCATTGAGTTCTATTAAATGAATTGTTGGTTCATTGAGGTATGCTATAATGATAACATTTGTGCATGAGTTCTATTAGAATAAACCTTGGATTGAGTTCTATTGGAATGAATCAATGTTGCATTGAGTTCTATAAGCAATCTATCAATGTTGCATTGAGTTCTATAAGCAATCAATCATTGGTGCATTGAGTTCTATTGGAATGAATAAATGTTGGATTAAGTTCTGTTGGAATGAATCATCGGTGCATTGAGGTATGTTACACTGAATCATTGGTTCATTGAATTATGTTACACTGAATCATCGGTGCATTGAGGTATGTTACACTGAAGCATTGGTTCATTGAATTATGTTACACTGAATCATCGGTGCATTGAGGTATGTTACACTGAATCATTGGTTCATTGAATTATGTTACACTGAATCATCGGTGCATTGAGGTATGTTACACTGAATCATTGGTTCATTGAGTTATGTTACACTGAATCATTGGTTCATTGAATTATGTTACACTGAATCATCGGTGCATTGAGGTATGTTACACTGAATCATTGGTTCATTGAATTATGTTACACTGAATCATTGGTTCATTGAGATATGTTACACTGAATTATCGGTGCATTGAGGTATGTTACACTGAATCATCGGTGCATTGAGGTATGTTTCACTGAATCATTGAGTTCTATTAGAATGAATCAATGTTGGATTGAGTTCTATTAGAATGAATCATTGGTGCAGTCTATGGTTGACAATCAAAAAGATGAAAGGGTTCTTACTTACTCTAGCATTGATCTCATAATATGCAACATCCTTTGAGCCTGTTCTGCCAGTGTAAATGTCTGTTGTGGCTCATCAGAAGTTGGTTGTGGAAGAGGAATGATGTCACTTCCCTCTACCTGGTTCTCAAAAGCTGTCAAACAAAGTTAAACACATATTGCATCATTGTTGATCGATGCAGTCTATGTGTCTGGATTCTAAAACCTACGGCTACTACACAGTTTAAAAATACTATTTGTGGTGTACTCAACTGGCTTCCGTATACAAATGGAGGCATACATACATGTATTAGCATTTACCACATGGAAACATTGATTGTGTTGTACATCCTGTGAACAAGTACACGTAGGACCTATTGTCATTGTGAATATGTAACATAAAGGGTTTCTCACAAGCTTTAAAACATGGTTCATATAGCAGCTCATGTCATCTTGTACCTCCTGGAGTCATTAATGTGTCCTCCATTTGATGTTATGCCAGTGTCCAATCTAGCCACAAATTGCAAAGATGGTTGCAACAAACATCACAGACTTAGTTGTCTGTTCTTCTCCAAACTATTGAAGGCTTCCTTCACCTAGTTGTAGTTTTGTGTTAATGATTGCCATGATCCTGTATTGTAACAACTGAAATGACATTTGACTTTATTCTCACCTGAATCATGATCCTTGTAGAGTTTAGAAAATAGATCCTTCAAAGTGTTTAAAAGTTTCTTCATGTAGAAAGACCAGGCTTCCTTGTAGAGTACCCCACCAACACCGCCACCACCAATTGAAGGAAGCAAGGCAAAACAGTTTCCAGCTGTCTGAAAGAAAGAAAAAAATATGAAAGAAAAGAACTTAATAATGTTGACAACTGGGCTAGAAATACTCAACCAGTGTTTATTGCCCTACACAATTAGCATACCAAACTGAGTAACATTGAAAAGCACATAATATAATGAAGTATAATATAAAGTATAGATCAACAATCCCAAGAGGGTAGTAAAAGAGAGTCAGACAATGTTTGTCTCCAACACATCATATTATGTACATTGCTCTTAGATTTCAATACAGGATGTTGAGCTGAAATCCACACAGTCTTATTTACAGCAAACAAATATTGCAGAATATCAACAAAGAACCAGAAAGCCAGTTGGCTTTGTCATACCTTGCCATATAATTTGTCCAAGAATTAAGTGAGAATCAGAAAAGATCAGAGATGTCCATCTCTTATTTTGTAGCACTCACTTGTAAGGATTTTACAGTACAGAATTTTTATTCCAAAATAATTCAATATCCAGAAACATTACCACATAGATTTTTGTATGAGCAAATGGAAATTTTCTTTTACCAATTTTGAGCTAGCAAATCAGCTCTGCCACCAACCATCCATTTAATACTTGTTATTAATGAATGAGTTACATGACATTGTTTATACACTAATATATTTTCACAACTTACTGCCAAAGCCATCCAGTATAAATCACAGCGAATAAGGCCAATTTTGAGACCGTTTGAGATTACCTGTTGACACCTTGAAGCTCAGAGGATGACAACTGATAATGGCCTCCTGAGTGTCTTATCATGATGAGTGTGTTAAAGATTATCAACAGACTGAAACAGATTTCATTTACTGGATGGCTGTATGTTTTGTTGAAGACTTATAGAGCCCCTTCACAAACTAAACTGAACAGAGTTTGACGAAAATGTATTCACCAAAAGAAAATCATAGCATTGGAGAATTCACAGGTTAATTGTAGCAATTCATTTTTGAGTTATCATGTGTAAAGGGTTATTCAATTTGACCTCTACCAATTTCAATAGGGTTCTTGCACTCACCAAGCGGGATCAACATACTAAGTATACAGTTTAAGAAAGATGTACTTCTTGAGTTATCATGTTGACTGCAAATGACCTTTGACCCCCACCAATTTCAACAGGTTTTCTTTACTCAATATGCCAAACATGAGATTCATCAAAGCTTCTCTTCTTGAGATATTGTGTTTACAATGTTTCCACAGTTCGACCTCTGGTGACCTAGCATGACGCTTAATCAGAAATCAATATGGTGCATCTACATACACAGTTTGAAGTCCATCCACCTTTAGAATATTGACTTATCGTGTTTACAAGCCAAGGTGTCACATACAAACACACATACACACACCAATACACACGGCATCATGATTGCAATGATTCTTTTTGTTTTCAGCAAGGAACAAATATGGACCAACATAGCCTACTCCACAAAAAGTGAAAGGCGGGGAATTCTAGTCTATCTGTTGGTTGCTTGCCATTTTCCGAGCCTGGACCATTACTCACAGTTTTCTACAAATCACACATTTATAAATAAGACTAGATGCAACAGAACTGCAACCAATTATCCTTTAAACCTAATCTTGTTAATGGTCATGTTGCACCCTTAGTGGAAATGACAAATGTGTGGGAGGATGGTAGGCAACCCTTTTTCATTCCCCAGTGAATGAGGTCGCCAGGAGGAAACACCTGTGGCGACTAGATCTTTATTTTTCCCAAATTCTGGTCGCCCAGAATGAAAATGTGATCGCCGCTTTGATATTCTAAATATTAGTACAAAAAACAATAGGCCTAAGCTCAACATCGAGTAGCACTACTGTCAGTAATGACTACACTAACATTGAACTTTAAAGCTAGTAGTTAGTACTGATGACAGTGGCTAGTAGTACATTTTGATTTTAAAGTAATGACATAGGCTAATGTACAGTATATTATTTTCTAACAAAATGGGTACGGTGAAAAATATCTTACTTTATGTTTCATGTTCAAATACGTAGGTGTAAGATAAGGTATAAAACCTTCCTCAATAATTTCTATTTGCTTTTGTTTCTTTCATTAACTTGTTAATAACTTCATATAATTAACATTACTACATCACACTGCCGCCGCTGATTATGCTTGCTCTCCACGTCTATTGGATCAGACCATATAAATATCCAATTTAGCTCTTAAACAGTTATTACTACTACTATCTAATATGCAGGCCCAAGGTTCACATTAGCCGCTAGATTGCGCGATTCGCGCAATTTGATCGCATTTGGAATAACGATTAGTACAAAGCCACTTGCGATTATTATTTTTTAGTTATCCCGTTTATAACCCATGAACATCTCGTAAAATTCCTTGTCAGCCTTTCCTTCTATGAAATAAACGAATGAATAAATAATAATTTCTTCCACATGGTAGCCTAACACCACACTAAGTCAATGGAAATCTAGCTAAGCCTAACCATCTGTTTATTCGCTGAAATTGTGACGCAGTTATAAGATATCCATGGAATAACTTTCATTATTGCTGTTACGTTCGACCACATGTTTGCCTAACATCACACTAAGTCAATGGGGTAATCTAGCCTAGCCGTCTGTTTATTAGCTGAAATTGTGACGCAGTTATAAGATAAGAAACTCTTCAAAGTTCTGCCACCCATTATGGTCTAATTATCAGCACATGTTCCCCTGAAAATAGGCTCTTAATATTGTTCTTGAAGAATTTCATCTGAAGAGCTTCAACATCTCTAACTCTGCCTGATTGACGTCATTTACCATAATTTGCCTTCTCTTTGCTTCAAATGGAATTTTTAAGTTGTACAGGAGTTTTACAATGGTTTGTACTTTAAGCAAAGTGCTATAGCTCTCTCAGACTTAAACCCTTTATGAAAATAGGAAGAAAGAATTATGTACTAATTACCACAAATAATTTCATTGCTCACAGCAAACTGTTTCAATTTGTATTTTCCTTTTGTCAGTACGTATTAAACTGAAATCACTTTACATACCTCTGCCACTTGGTCACTTTTGCTGTTGCCGATGATAGCAATTAAATGATTCACCAGCTGATTCCTCATTGCTCCACATGGGCCAGGGAAGAATTTCATGCAGGTTAAGAGGACTTCTAGACCACACAGCACTCTCTAGAGAGATATGAAAGAGAAGAATATGCAGCTGTACAGAGGAAGTTTCATAGTTTAGCTTCACAAGTTATGCAACACATTTAGCTGCCAAGATACTTGATGAATACATTATACATCATAAGTTATCAATAGTTTTCTGAATAGAAAGTAACTTTCACCTTTTACTTTGTGCTGCTCTACATGCAATTATTTGCCATGTATTTGGATGCCTATAAAGTTGTGATTTGGAAATATTGAAACAGAAAACATAGCTTTCAGCTTTTGGGTGTCTCACTTTCATTTTATTACAAAATCAGATCACAAGATCTCAGACTGGGTTTCACAGACTAATTGGAGAGTTTGCTTAAAAAAGAGAAAGTAACATGAACAAATGGCTGTGATAAGCTGCAAGCCACTATTCATGCTGCACTGAACTGAACATCATTGAAACTTCCAAATTCTACAGAACAATTGCAGTGGATCATTGAATGTGGGTTACAGTGGCATGAAAGATTTTAAAATGCTCAAAATATCCATTTCCAAAGTTGATAGAAAGTGTTGTTTAAGTGTCACTTTTCTGCTGCTCGTAACTGTCAGGAAACCTTTAAAGTTAGTTTGGCTTTTGATTTAATAAGACTAAGATGTCACTCTTAGCAGCCTCACCAAAGTTTGATGCATGGAATTTAAGTACTTACTTCATCTTTAATTTGTAAAGCTTTTTCCACCAGAGGTTGAATCAGTTTACTGGCTAATTCTCTGCTGACATCAGGATAGCTGGAAGCCTTTGAGAGCACTTGATTTACCAAAGATGAACATAGTTTCAATTGAGAGAGTTGAGTGTGTGGCTGATAAATGGGAAAGAGTTAGACAAGCTATAAAGCACTATCAATCTTGACTTATGCAAGTACTTCAGCATCTTACCCTACAGTACATGATAATATTCTGTCCTGAAAAACCTCAAACTCAGAAAACCAAAGGTTTAGTGATTCCAAGACACTTTTCATAAATGAGCACATATAATTAAAGATGTGTGCACATGACTTTAAACAAGACAATAGCCTGGATCTGCATACAAAGTTTGAAAATCATCCACATTTTGCTTGTGAAGTTTTTGTTAATAATAGTTTTCAGATGTTACCTCTATTGACCTCAAAAGACCTTTGACTTTCACAAGAAACAGAAGGGTTATTGTACTAAGGAAGATGCATCCTGATCCACATACCACGTTTCACTTTTACCCACAATGTACAATTTGGAGTTATCACATGACAAGCCAATGCCTTGCATCCAATATGAACACAAATGCCTGTGCAAAGTGTGCTTACACATCCACAATCAGACACATACATAAACATCATTATACTTTCATTTTCAGTTACATAATATTAAAATCTCTCAAGAATCCAACATTTGAAGGGCATATGTATACAGTCCTAGATAATATTTTCTTGTAATATTTGCTGGTTCACTGTTAAAGGTAGGAACTGAAGTCCATAAGTGCTACTTGAAGATGCTGTTTCTATCAATACTCACAGCAAGTATGGGTACAATTGTAGTATCATTTTCTGCATGACTATTCTTTTCATCAAAGCTGAAATGCATATCAAATCTGATATGAAAGAATAGACACTATGTTATTAGCAACTAGTTTGATGTTGAGTAGAAACAGAAACACACTAGTTACTTATAAGGTTTTCTTATCTTCTTTGCAAAGAAATCAAATAAGTGAGTACCTGAATTATTTGCAATAAAAGATGTAGCCAAGACAGGCAGTGCTGCTGAAACTGCTGAGCGGATGCCTGAGACACGAGTGGTCCTAGGAGAGCCAATCCAGCAATTCTGTACAAAGAAGAAATTTACTGTAAGTAGGCATCACTTTGGGATATTTCAACAAAAATTGCTGTTGATAACTCTAAACTATGTCTCTTTTAATGTTCACTGGATAGTTTAAATTTAAATTGCTTAAATGGCCAACAAAATAGTATTCTATCACTAAACTGATTCGTTTTAGTGTTTGTAAAGTAATACTCAGAGTCTCAGACCCAATAAAACAGCAACTGTTGATAAAAACAAACCTTGTTGATGATTTTCCGAGGCACCTATTGATGTAACCAACCAGATCATTGTAACTAGAACCATCCTAGGAGCAAAAAATGGCAAGATATTAAGGCATTTAATTAATTTGTTTTAATTTTGGAACTATGTGACTCAAATATCCCTGTGATATGTTAACACTTCAGAAGCATCAGTAATGTTAGTATTAGCTCCTGTGTACAAAACTACTATGCATCTTTGCACTGGTCAAGTCAAGTTTTGTGTGTGTAAATAGTAGGTCAAGGAAATGCATCCAGGTTATTATACATATCAACAGCAAGTAACACAACTAGAGCCACCAAGTTTCTGCTTTGGAAATAAGCAAATTGTGTTTCAATGTTGTAAATTTCTCTTTTGGACATATTCGATTTCCATGTAGTGTTGGGCTACTACTTATTATTTTGTAATAATAAATGGTATTGCCTGTCGCAGAAACAAGACATTTAAGGTTGGCTTAGGCAATGGGTATGCCTATACTCATGGTCCTAGGAGTTGTGATTCTACCCAGATCCACTCATTTGGGTAGTTTTATAAAGTTGTGATCTTGGCCGAAAATTTAAAGAATACTTTTGACACATATACCAGTAATGACTAACAGGCAAAGTGCAACTTACAGTAGTTGCTTTCCTCACTAACATATGCAATAGTCATTACAAAGTTTGAATACAACACTGACCCTATTGACAAATCAACACTCCAGTGTCCTTTGCAACAGTTTGTTGCAACCAAATACTGAATACCAATGTATACTAGACCTACTTGGTTTGAACACATTGAGATCCTGTTTATAGAAAAAATAGCATGAAAGCACTACAAATGACACCACTCACTTACAAATTAAAACCTGGATATTCTGAGTTTCGAGTATTTAAAATTCATGAATTAGTGACACCATGGGCCCTTAACATCTGATATGATAAGAATCAAATTCTCATTTCACAATTATTTCTACTATTAATCTACTGTAGTAAAATTGTTTCTAAGGTTGTTTACACTTCCACGTTTTGTGACACTTTTCTCCCGATACTCCGGACAGAAAATATGTGGTTTATTACACATCTTTGTGGCGAGAGATTATATTGGTCAATTCACTCATATAAATAAGAACTCGTTACCAGAAAGCTTTGGAAAGTGTCCGGCCTACCCTGCTATTCTTTTCAGAACAGGATTTAAGAAGCATTTTCTTTTCATGTCAGAATAAAGTTGCATAACTGACAGTACTGAGAGTTTGCATTGCATCTAAGCAAGTCTTCTTCTGATGCTCTTCAATGTATACTACAAGACTAGTTTACTGTACGTGGGAAAAAGCCATGGTTACTATAATGAAATTTTAAGGTTTAAACTATTCTAGTTTCGAAACCAACCACTAACCAGAGGGAGACCCCTCCCAGCTGTTACTTGCCTGTAAATACATTACATATGCAGCACAAGAGTAGTTTGCGAGCTAACCCTGGCTGAAGTTCATACTGCATAAATCTAAGCCAACCTTTGACCTCCACCTTAAATAGCAAGGAGGTTCTACTGCATATGAGGAAGTCAAATCATCATAAGTTTCGTATTTTCATTGAGACCTGAAATTTTGTAGGGTTTGACTTCTGCAAACCTTAAATTCATGAGCTTTCACCTATATCAAAACTTTCGGCAATTTTACTTATCATTTGGTACTTTACCATGCATGTGGGTTATTCCATGGATATCAAATCACCAGATTTTGGAGTATGTTGTAGTTCAACCCCCACTAAAAATTGTTTAATTAATTGTATGCTTGGAACACCTACAATAAGCATAATCCGAAAGTTTCAGTTGCATTGTTTCCAAATTTGCCGATTTATTACTCTTTGAAATTCCGCAATTTGGGGCTAACTTGGCATTTTCTTGACTTTTATCAGATTTCTCAGCAATTAATCAACCTACTACCATCTTTTGACAGAAGCTCATAGATTCTATACCATAGAAATGGGAAATAAACAAATTAGGCTATACAAGCATTGTCTTGTGGAGTTAGGTCAACTAAAAAGTGCAAAAATATTCAATTTCGGTATTTTTCGCTAAAATATGTGCTACTATTAGTGATGAATTGCTCTTAAACTATTGCTTCAGGATACTTGATTCTTTCAAAGGTTATTATGTCCAGTCCAGACAATACAAAATTATGATTACAATGCTTTCCTGTAATGTATTTGTTAGTCTTGCAGCTTGAAAGTTGCAATTTCATGCTGTGATTCAGCATAAGGAAGGGTTTTTGATGCCAAGTGTTTACTAACATAACCATGTGAGAGCTGTGTTTGTGCTCACTTTATTTATACAGTAGGTATATAGTTCCTACAACATACTGTACTAAATTGCAGGGTTTTACCGTTTCTCAATATTAATTTATGAGGATGTAAAGTTGCTCTGATGTACAAAAGAGGTTGTATTTGACAGCCAATAATTCAAAAGGCATCATGTTGTAAAAATCTGATGATGTTTTCTACAAGAGGTATAGAACCACCCTGTTTGTAAGAAACATTTCAGGAGGGTATTTTGCCTCATGAATGAAAATCCTCAAATTTTGGGAATTTTTACAAGAAACATTTATGCCTGTTTTGCTATTCCACATGTTTTTGGGCCTGGATATTGTAGTGCAAGGTCCTTTAACTCAATACTGTGTAGATTTCAGTGTCATATAAACAAATATCAACTGCAATGTACTGTCAGGTTCTTGTTTAATTCACTTATTTCAGAGACTTAACTAAAAAATATACACTACATAAGGCTATCCTAACATGCATACACCTCCTTTGATGTTCAGGTTCTGGAGATACAGCGTTTGTGATTTCATTTTGCCTTCTGCTGACCTCAAATTACCTTTGACCTCCACCCAAAACAATAGGGTTCTTTCACTAATTATGGAGAGGCCACATGCCACATATAAGAACTGCAGATGTTTTCTATCTTGAGATATTGTGTTTACAAACTAGGGCATCACATGCACACACCAATTTGACTGTATAAGTTAAACTACTACACAGTCGGTGAACGACAACATTTTGCAGAAGAGAGCTGTCAAGGTGATCTTTAATAAGTTGATATCTAGCTTATAATACACAGTAATCCTAAGTTAAAGGTGCAGGCAGCCTCTTCAATGCACAAAACTCTTTGCCCCCAAAGCTGAAATTGTGCACAAATACACTGCCCTGGTAATGTAGGTCGCGGACCAAGCTCACCATCTACTTGCCAGTTCTGTATAGTGTTTACTCTAGAAGTTTGTCCACAAGCTCTGGATGTTACGGAAATATCACAGCCACCTTAACAGTACATGTTCTATGATATTGGCTAGTCCAATCGTAAGGCGGTCTAGCTGAAGCCAACTAAGTAGCATGGGGTCGTACTAATTAGCGTCAACAGGCCCATTTCACGACAACTCAAGACAACTCAAGACAACAAGTTTAAAATACCATCAAATACAATGGTTGTAATCAGAGTGTATCTGGAAACACGTTTATAACTGACTGGAACCATCGTGCATACATATTTTTCACAGGAAAAAATGTTTTTGTCGTAAAAATCATCAACTTTCTCCGTCTATAGAATTGGACGACATGATGCTATTGCGCTTGCCCAATGACATTGGACCGCACCGTTACACTACAGGTAAGTGCAATTTTTAGTCGAAAAGGGTGCCCACACAGTCAATGTAAGAAACTCTTCATATTATAGTTTTATTTACATGGTTCTTTCATTTGTTCTTTAACTCTTTTTTTCTATCTCCATTTCTTTTTGTCCTTCTTTCTTACTACGCCAACCCACCTTACCGACACTATACACAAAGGTAGTTCCCAAACCCTAACACAAACCCATCCATATCATAATGGTGCGGTTCAAAGTCATTGCGCAAGCGCAATAGCATCACGTCGTCCAATTCTACGGACAGAGAAAGTTGACTATTTTTACGAAAAAAACGTTTTTTTCCAGTGAAAAATATGTATCCACGATGGTTTCAGTAAGTTTTAAACGTGTTTCCAGATACACTTTGATTACAACCATTGTATTTGATGGTATTTTAAACTTGTTGTCTTGAGTTGTCGTGAAATGGGCCTGTTGACGCTAATTAGTAGACCGGTAGCATGGACACTTCGAATTTCGGACACCTAAGCCTTAAATCACCCCAAAACTATATCTTCTGGTATAAATCACCTAAAAATATACTTGATATGGTGGGAGAAGTGTGTTATATTAAGATACACGGCCAAACTTTCTTTCCTGCAAACTGTTTTCATGTAAAGAAGAAGATTCTTCGTGATTGTGGAACTGGTATTTCTTTGCTAGAGTATTGCGAAATTCGGACACTCGTTCCCACAGTATGGCGCTGGTGATCAAATTGGTGGCGCAGTTGCTCTTTCAGTAATTATAACAGACTTCATATATCTCCGTCATTTTATTGACAAATATGTAAGTACTTACTTGCACACGGGTCATTTTGGAGAGAAAATAACTGTAGCTTTGTACTTTTTGGTGAAATTTGGCTCTTCCTGTAGGTTGTCATGGTGAAATCGTGTATTTCTCAGGGGTGTCCGAAATTCGCAGTGTTCTGAAATTCGCAATACTGACTATATACTGTCTGATCATTGGCATTATATTAACTTCAAAGCTGTTCATATTGCCTGGCTCCTTGGGCTCTAAGCAATTAGTGCTTAAAATGTAGCATAACTTGCTGAATATAGCCTAGAAGTACTAGGCTAGATCTAAGGCTCACTTACCTGGGCCTGACAGTAAAATTAGCAAATACCAGACTAGGCCTACAGTAGTTGCCTTACTTAGCATTACGTTAAGCCTAACTTTTACTTTTAGTCTAGCCAGCCAGCCTAAGCTTGAAACCACACCTGTCTGAAGAGTAGTAATTCACACGTAGAATTAACTGTTGTTTCTAAAACAAGGGGGTCGCTTAAGTTAGATTCTTCCCCTTTTGACTTCAGAATTGATAAAATCAATTCCGATGTGCGAAGAGCATGCTGGTTTAAGGACGAAGCCATCTTGAACCGGTGTGAAGTTAGTTACTTATTTCGCGTTCCTCGTTCCTGGTTCGACATTCGCGAATAAGTAACTGTAGTACAGTACACATGTTACTTATTCGATAACGGATTCGATATACACCTATGGAAAGCAGAACGTTCCGTTCGATTTTTTTCATCGAGAAAGTACATTTTAGTGTATTTTTCCAAAGATAATGAGGGCTTATCAATGGGTCATACGAACTCTGAAGACGATGTAGACTCAATTACCACAATGCGTCTTCCCCGGTCCAAACAGTGCTTGATCAAGCATTGGTCGACCAATCATCATCACTTATTAATTGGATGTAACGGGGCCACGAAAAACGTTGGGCCCTAATCAAATCAAGCACGCATTGGACCACCAAACCAATAAGTATTATGAACTGTAATGACATGGTAGAATACCATTCTTAATCATTTTGCCCGGTCAAAGAGTGCTTGACCAATTCACATGACCACTACACAATCACTTCTTAAATGGATGTAACGGGACATCGAAAAAGCTTTGGGCCCTAATCAAGTCCCAAACGCCTTGGACCACATAACCAATGGATCATATAAACCCTAAGGACAATGCAGAAGAGTACCATAATGCGTCTTGCCCGGTCCAAAGAGTGCTTGGTCAATTCGCCCGGAAATGACCACTACACCATCACTTCTTGAATGAATACAAAGGGACCACGAAAAAGCTTTGGGCCCTAATCCACCCAACACGCCTTGGATCACCTAACCGATGGGTAACATGAACTCTAATGACAATATAAAAGAGTACCATAATGCGTCTTGCCCGGTCCAAAGAGTGCTTGACCAATTCAATTGACCACTACACCGTCACTTCGGAATACAAAGGGACCACGAAAAAGCTTTGGTCCCTAATCCATCCAGCATGCTTCAAAAATGTATACAGTGTGAGAGTCGACTCACGTTTTGTGTCACCTGCAATGTTTAAAGTATTTGAAAAGACAACTTTCGGTAAAAATAAGCCTATTTTATAGATTGACTAGAACTACATCTTACACGTTAAAAGTGCATGCTAATGATTGTATAACTCTATCTCCAGGTACATACAATCTGGTCAGTTTATTTGGTCTATACTTATGTCCATTTGCAACAAGAGTCCATCAATATATATATATGAGAAAACAAAAACATAACTTGATTTTTCACTTGAAATTTTCACATACAAGGTTTAAAAGTTAAAATACTACTCAAAAATAAAGATAACGTATATTCGAGCACAACCAAAGACTTAATTTCATGTTAAAGCAATCACAGATGAGATACTCTGGTGTCGCAAACTTTAATTGGTACCATCCTCCTGTTACTACATACTTGGGTTTTCCTAGTTTTGTTGTCCAAATTTAAAGTAAACGGTCCACGAAGTCAAGTTATATTTAAAGAAAACACTTTTTCGAGTTGAAGATGATGACTTTTTAAAAATTTTACAAAAATGACTGTAAAATTGGCCGCTTAGTGTCAGTTTCTCTACCAATAATTTAAGGATTCATGTGGCTTAACTGTGTACAGTATAGCACTACACACTAAGTCAATGGAATTATTATTTTGTTGCGATGAAGCCCGCCCCCAAAACTCAAACTGTCCAGGGCGTTCTTAAAGAGGAAAATACTAATAATTAGGTCACCACTCAACGGATTTTCATGCAGAAGAGTCGATTTTCAGAAAACGGCACCTATAACTTTTTTGGATTTTGATGAACCCATTATAAGATATGACTAATTTTCTTTACTGCGCTTTGCTCGGTTCGTTTTTAGAAAAAAAGATTTGACATTAGAGTGTAATTGGGAAAATAGAGACCTTTTTCATTTTGAACGCAGTACACATGCATATATTATGACGGATTTACGAGCGTCTCCCACGAGAAAATTGGAAAACGAAGGCAGTCGCTAAACCGTATTTGTTGTGCATTGTCTTAAAAATTAAAGCACCGGGATGGTGGGGAGGGCTGGACATACCTAGTACACCTCACACTTATTATGATATACAGTACAATTTGGGGTACTGTTGTCAGTTTGGAGTACTAGGTAGTGGAAAATTTGGAGTGGCCCCTCAAATTAATTTCTATGTCTGAGCTTCAATATGTGTTTTTATTGAAAACAAGTCTTTGAATTAAAATTTTCCAACTTTAACTGACTATTACAGACAAGAAACTAGTACACATTGCATATGACCGGGCAAGACGTATTATGTTCTACTTGTACATTGTCCTAAAAATTCCTATTACCCACTGTTAGCTAGGTGGTCCAAGCCGTACTGGATTTGATTAGTTCCCAAAGCTTTTCATGGTACCGTTACATTCATTTAAGAAGTGATCATGTAATGGTCATTGGAATGGAAAGGCACCCTTTGGACCGGGCAAGACGCATTATGGTACTCTTCTACATTGTCAATAGAGTTGACATGACCCATTGGTTAGGTGGTCCAAGATGTGCTTTTGATTATGACACAGAGTTTTCTATTCGTGGTCCCGTTCCATTCATTTAAGTAGTGATGATTTAGTGGTCATTTGATTAGTCAACTAACACTTTGGACCGGGCAAGACGAATTATGGTACATGCACTTCTAGATATCATAAGAGTTCATATGACCCATCCGTTTGGTGGTTCAAGGCGTGCTGGTCTTGATTTGGGCCAAAACAAATTGTTTTCGTGGTCCCGTTGCATTCATTTAAGAAGTGATGATGTGGCGGTCATTTGAATTGGTCAAGCACTCTTTGGACCAGGTATAAAATGCATCGTGAGACAATTCTAACTTGCCTTTAGAGTTGATATGACTCATTGGTTAGGTGGTCCAATGCGTGCTGGGTTTGATTAAGGCCAAAAGATTTACATGGTCCAGTTACTTTCATTTAAGAAGTGATGGTGTATAGTGGTCATTTGAATTGGTCAAGTATTCTTTGGACAGGGTAAGACGCATTGTGAGAGTATTCTTAATAGAGTTCATAGGATAAACCTCTTTTATTTTTGGAAAATACGCTAAAATCTTGCTTTTCCACGACCAAATCTTGAACATCTTGTAAGATAGCATTCGGCCTGACATAGGTATTACGTCGATAGCATTGTCGAATAAGTAACTGAATCGGTAGCAGTTACTCATTCGCGAATGTCGAATGAGGAACGCGGAATAAGTAACTAACTTCACAGCAGTCCATCTTGACAAATAAACCTTTAGGTGGTGACCGGAAAAGATCAGCTAAACAACTATAGCTGCCTAACGGTGGGCTAAAGAATTACAGTTATAAGAGTTGTGGATTAACTTAAACGGACCTGTGTAGTGAATGTTTGCCACGTTTTAGCAAGCAACATTGATTTTCATACTTTATGAATAAACTTTGAATAAAATGATAGGAAATACTGATTTTCAAATCGACTCCCTCAAATCACCTTTTTCGTCTAACCTTCTTTTTCGTCTAATCACCTTTTTAGTAATTTGGCAGACTCTGCCCCTTTTCACCAACGGGTGCACCACATAATTAATACATGGAAGCAATATCGTGCCTGCTTGACTATGGAACGCCGAAAGGGTAATGTAGTATGTTGTTAAATTCTATGCCCTTTGTTATAATGTTGTTGTCTCTTTTGATGTTGTTGTCTCTTTTGATGTTGTTGTCTCATATAATGTTTTTGTCTCCTTCAATGTTGTTGTCTCATTCAATGTTGTTGTCTACTCTCATGCTGTTGTCTCCTTTGATGTTGTTGTCTCCCGCTGTTCATTTTTATGACGTATTCTAAACTTATCGTATTTTCAGACTGAGAAACACTTGGTGCACCAGATTAGTTCCAATATTGTGGGGGAAAAATATTAGTTCAAATGAATTACAACTCACGGGGTATTTAGCCGCTACATTGTTAATACTGTAGCTTTAATACAACGTTAACTTTATGGTTGTACTAGTACTAGTTATGTAACTTGTAGCTAGGTAAGGCAATCCGGGGTACACCCCTCAGTCCGACAAGTTTTCAGTCCGACAAGTTTTCAGTCCGAAAATAAAATACACGTTTTCAGTCCGAAAATGAAATACACGTTTTCAGTCCGAAAATAAAATAACAAGTTTTCAGTCCGAAAATAAAATACACGTTTTCAGTCCGAAAATAAAATACACGTTTTCAGTCCGAAAATGATATAAACGTTTTAAGTTGGGGAATGAAAGCAGTTTTAATGCCATAATATCACCAATAAACAAACCTGGCATGCGAGGTGGGAGTTAAGGACATTTCGGCAAGTGATCACAACGCACGGTTGCGTTCTTGTTCGGTCGTAGGATGTCATGGATGGTGCATAGTCACTTAATAATCCTTGCTGTTGCATGGGCTGAGCCCAGGGATTGTTTGAAATCACGGTTTTACTTTTTCACCAATATAGTGGGGGCCTTTTTTTTCATTTTAGACGAAACACTGCTCT